>PVIH01004102.1:0-146801 GCA_004025045.1 Sigmodon hispidus
ATCATCACCACCATCACCATCACCACCATCACCACCACCATCACCATCATCACCATCACCATCATCACCACCATCACCACCACTATCACCATCATCACCATCACCATCACCATCATCACCACCACTATCACCACCATCACCACCATCAGCACCACCATCAGCACCACCATCACCATCACCACCACCATCATCACTACCACCACCACCATCATCACCATCATCACCACTACCACTACCACCATCACTATCATCACCACCATCACCATCACCACCATCACCACCACCATCACCATCATCACCATCACCATCATCACCACCATCACCACCACCATCACCACCATCACCATCATCACCATCACCACCATCACCACCATCACCATCATCACCATCACCATCACCATCACCATCACCATCAGCACCACCATCACTTCTTTTCTGCCTGTCTCACAGCTCATCTTTGGGATTCAAGGGGGCAAAGGATATAGGTACCTTTTGTAATCTGCCAAATGCAGTACACACATGAGGAGAGATTTCCTTAGCTCTGCTGGAATCTTGCATCCCAGCTGCTCTCTCTACTAGTCTTAGTTTCAAAGTCCTTCTGAGCCCCTGGCAAATAAAGGCAAAAGGGGGGAGGGGCTCCTTTTGTATTTGTGTCTCCCTCCTCTCCTTGCTCCTCCCCCCAATGTCCTCAACAGCACACAGCCGCCCCTCCGGCCCTTTTCCCCTCCCTTTTTTTCTCTCTCTCTTTTCAATAAGCAAACTTGAGAAATGGTAAACGTTTTTTCCCCATTATTCAAATGGCATGGAAATTACCTACTTGGCATTCCTCTTTGACATGGAGCCTTTAATTAGCCACTGGCTCCCCATCCTGGGTGTTTCTCTGGCTCCACAGCTCCCTCTCTCCATTAGCATCCTAATCAGGGAAATACAGGCATTGGGAAGAAGGAGAAGAAGAAGAAGGGCGGTGGCCTGGGGGGTGAAGAACCTCTCATGGGCTGCCAGAGAGAGTTTGGTTTTGGTGCCTGTTCCTCCAGCCAACTCTCCTGTGACCTTGGATTTAATTGGAGTCACTCATAACAAAAAGTTATGTTATCATTGGCTCTCATACTGGGGCTCTGGCCCCATCCAGATCCCTAACTCAACTATAAACTCATACACACCCCCACCACCGCAGCCACCATAACAAGCCCATTTCAGCTGGGTTTATACCCTTCTACTCTCTCAGTTATCATAGTAATAATCAACTGGCCCTGAACCATTACATGGGTCCTCCAGCTCTGGGGGATGCAGGAAGAGTCCTTTCTTAATGGGATTCTCAGCCTATAAAGGTTCAGGTCCCTGTCTTCTCAAACAGATGATCCAGAGCAGGCCCTTTGTATACAACAACTCATTCTCCTCACACCATGAAGGATGGGTCCCTGTTCTTGTTCCTCACATGAGGAAATAAACTCACCCAAGAGCCCATGATGCACAATGGGCAAAGTCAGGAACTTTTCCCACATTCCATGCCCCATGCTCTTTCACTAAACACTTTACTTCTGGGATGAGTAACACTGAACCTCACTTTGTGTCAGGACTGAAGTGCCAACCCTCCTCTTGTTTCTCTGTAGCTGAATACTCCCCTTATCACACCCTTCAAGTTAGACCATATAGCACAGTGACTGTTTTCAGAGAGGCTGAGTCCCAATAACCAAGCAAGGGAGAAGCTATATAAATCAGAAATATTTCCAGTGAGGCTGTTCTGATGCTTTCTATGTCAAGGACTCAACCTTTACCCACTTTGTTGCTCCATGGCTTTTTTCCTCATGGCTCAAGGTGACTGTTCCTATACTAGCCATTACAACTGCATTGCAGCTAGCAGGGGGAAAAACAGTAGATGAAGATGAACATATTCCAATTTTTTAATGAACACCTTCTGGAAGCTGTGTACACTATTTCTGCTTGCATTGCTTATCCAGAGGGTTATGGATGCAGCTAGCTGCAAGGGAAGCTATCAAATGCCATCTTTATTTTGGGGATCCATGAGTAGGGTTTTTACAGAGGAGAAAAAATGGTGGCCCATTGATGCCTACTGTCCCCAAGAGTTTTTCCAGCTCACTTCACTCAGGAGGTTGTGTGAACCTTAAACAGAGTCTCCCCCTTTTGTTAAGTGACCCAGAAGTTGGTCATCATTGCTGGAAGACCAATGCCCTGAGCATCCTCTCACTCTGGATGTAGTTCTTCCATGTAGAGCATTTCCTCTGTTGCTCACTGCTAGGATTCTCTCTGCCCTGTCCCCTTTTCATCATTAGTTGTCATGCTCTTCTCTTCACTCTTTAAAGGTGGCGGTGAACCTGGGATGAACAAAACTCCATAGAAGCACTACTGTAGCCATTACTTCTCCTGTTCCGTGAACCAAATACCTGACAAGAAGCAACCAGGGAGAGTATGGTGGCGAGAGCAGCCCTAGCTGGAACTCATCACTACCTCACATCTTGACCAAACAGAAGGCAGAGAACGGACAGGAAGTGGGACCAGACTATAAAACCTCAAGGTCTACCCACAATAGCTCACTTCCTTCATGTCCTAAAGATTTCACAACCTTCCAAACTAGTGACACCAGTTAGGGACCAAACGTTCAAATACGTGAATCTAGGGAGAAGACTTCACATTTAAAACAGCACAATTATTTTCCAGGAAGCCACCCTGTCCTCCTAAACTAGAACCAACCAGACAGCATGGTTTTAAGTAGACTGTGCTCACTGGACAGGCCTTCCTGAGCTGGCATTGGGCACTGTGCTAGGCACATGGGACATGTGCAGGTGAAGCTGGACATACCCTTGGCAGCTCACACTCTAGCCCCTCCACATAGGTGACCATCCAAGTCACTTAGCAACAGGTGTCTCCATATTTTATAAGATTCAGCATTATGTAAATTTGACATTGTGACATAAAGATATTAATAAAGTCTCACTTTACATGCAAAATATGAAATAATACATATCATTTGCATTTTTTTTAAGTGTGAAGAGTGTTCAAGCTGTCGGGCCGTGTGAATTGTAAACTGTGTTTGTATGCTTGCTGTGTGGCTCATCAACAGAAACACAAACCCACCTGGGTCAGGATTTGTCTTCAATTATGCAAGTTTCTACATTATACAAGACCTGCTGGAGCACTGCCTTGTATGCCATGCCACAGGTCTGGGTGGCACAGTTCTTCCTCTGGTATCAGAGAACTGATAGGATTCGTTCAACTCTGAGCTCCATCACTGTGTAATCTTGGGCAAGATATGGAGACACTCTGAGCCTCAGTTTCCATGTATATACAGTCAGCATTCTGTCAGAAGCCAAACTTGGTGACAGTCTACAATCCCAGCCCTGGAGAGATAGAGACAGGAGGATCCTGGGGATGACTAGCCAGTCAATCTAGCTGGATTAGAATTCCAGGTTTAGTGAGAGATCCTGTTTCAAAAATTAGAGAGTGATAAAGGAAGACACCTGAAGCTGACCTCTGATCTCCACATGCATGCGCGCACACACACATACACACACACACACTATATATATATAAAACCTGGAGCCCTACCCTGGAGGAGCCAGCCCCTCCCCACAGAGCATCCATGGAGGCTGCCATTCATCTGCTTCTCAGAGCAGAGCACCAATGAGCCAGAAAGCCACTGCCTGGCAGCAGACCAGGCAGGTAGTTGGTGGACACACACAACACAGGAGTAGAGACAGGCCAGAAGCTCCAGACAAATCAGGGCAAGGGGCAGCCAAGGTCCCTTTCACATGTGCAATGGTCTCTGGCCCAGGGGAGGTGTGTTCTCTCCCTTTTTTGCCTTGTGCCAATCTTGCAGGTCTGATGAGGCCTGTGGATTCCTTCCTTCTCAGAATCCCGCCTTTAAAAAACCAAAGCATAATGCATAGAGTTGCAAGGGAAGCCATTTCCTCAGGCATCATCCAGTAGGTTTTTAGAAGAAAATGCACATTTTAGTCACATACAGGCCTTTTCTTAATGTATCAAGGGTGGGATGTAGTGGCAGGAAGCAGCGAGGAATTAGAGTTGTTTCTGGAGCTATTTAAGCCTCCAGGATAAGGCAGGAAAACACCCATGATTTCTATTACTGATAAGCTCCGATTCTGCCAATTCTACTGTAGCTTGTTGCCCACATCCACAATGAAATCCTCAATTTCACTGAAAGCTTACTGAAAATGGAGATGCAACTCTTTCCTGGCCAAGTTCACAGGCTCCCTGAATTCTTTTCACATTCCCCCTGGATCTCCAGGCTGCCAGAGAAAAGTCCTTGCCATCCACAAAACTCCAGTTTTGTTCTCATAGCTCAGTGGTTAAGAACATCAGAGCCGGGGCTGGAGAGATGGCTCAGCAGTTAAGAGCACTGACTGTTCTTCTGGAGGACCTGAGTTCGATTCCCAGCATCCACATGGCAGCTAACAACTGTCTGTAATTCCAAGATCTGACATCCTTACACAGTTATACATGCAGGCAAAACACCAATTCACATAAAATTAAAAAAAAAAAGAATAAATAAAAAAGAGCATTAGAGCCTGTTAGGCTTGGAGGCACGGCTCTGCAATACTAACTACTCAGGAGGCTGAGGGAGAGAATTATACACTTAAGGGCAGCCTGGGCTACACAGGAAAAAATCAAGGACAGTGATACCCTATCTCAAAGTAAAAAAAGTTTTTAAAAAAAAAAGGTTGGGGGTGTAGTCAGTGTTTGTGTTTGTCGAGTGTGTAGAAGGCTCTGGATTTCATTCCTAGCATTAATTAATTTAATTAATTAATTAACAAGATATAGCTCAGTGCCAGAATGTGTGTTGAACATGCACAATGGTCTAGGTGTAAAAAGAAAAGTGTATCTTTTTACTGTGTCACCTGGGGCAACATCCTTCACCCATCATGCCTCAGTTTCCTTAAAACGATGAGCAGAGAATGAGTGCAGACAAAGCAGCTGGAACAACACTTGACACAGTCTGTGCTGTAGTTCCATGGGCTTGCTGCCTCCATTGTGGGTGTCAGCCCCTAGAGACAACAGGCCGAGAAAGCCCAAGCCCTGGCATTATTTACTAACTGCTTTCATATTAATAAGCGCACAGGCACAATTAGCAGAGTTAGTTATTTCAATTCTGAGGTTTGCCTGACTATAAAAGCTTCCCATTTCTCCTTCCCCGATTTCTCTGCTAATTACAAATGTCATCGTCCATCGAAGCTGCCATGCACACTCGTGCTGGCTGCATCTAAAGTGGTTTGTTAAGACAGTGTAATGGTGCACCCTCACTAATTGGCCATCACACCCAGGATGAATGGAGTCAGGTGAAGAAGGATGGCCAGGTCCTGGTCTTAGGACCCTGATAGCTCCAGCAAGCTCCCTGTACCATTCTCCTTGCACTCCATAGCTGCCCAGAGAAACAGACCATGAAAGGGTGTGTGGATAGCTGTGCTGCTGAACTGGGAGACTCTGGGAGACCTGGCTGGGTCAGCTTTGTTCTGCATTGCTGTGTGATTTTCAATTACTCACTAAGCCTCTCTGGGTTGCTTGTTAATCATCTGTAAAGTAGTATGAAGAGGAAGAAGTTGCTCTAAGATATTTATTAGAGTTCCCCAGCTCCCATCTACTGCATCTCAATTATTCTGGGGCAGGCATCCATCTCTCGGTATCCCGGGGTTTCCTAGGCCCCTAGCAGTGAGAAAGAGTCAGAGATGGGCAGAAGCTGCCATGCTTACCAAGTATTTCATATGGACTATTTTCCCACACTTCCCAGTCTCTCTGCTATTGGATGAAGCCACGCATCTAAGGAGAAATGGCATGTCACCTCTTGCCTCAGGTTGCAGTAGAGATGAGCCCCCTGCTGCGTCTTCCCAGGTTGTGTATGGATGTGGTGGGGAGGTGGACTGAGCTGAGGTGGAAGCTGGAGGTCACTTTGCAGAAGTAACAATCAGAAGAATGTCTTTAATCCCATCACTCAAGAGGCAGAGGCGGGTGGATCTCTGTGAGTTCAAGGTTAGCCTGGTCTACAGAGTGAGTTCCAGGATAGCTGGGGTTAGAACAAAGAAACTCTGTCTCATAAAACAAAATAACAACAACAAAGAATTGGCCCTTTAGGGGCTGGAGAGATGTCTCAGAGGTTAAGAGCACTGACTGCTCTTTCTGAGGTCCTGAGTTCAATTCCCAGCAACCACATGGTGGCTCACAACCATCTGTAATGAGATCTGGTGCCCTCTTCTGGCATGCAGGCATACATGCAGGCAGAACACTGTATAGGTAATAAATAAATAAATATTTTTTTAAAAAGAAAAAGAGCTGGCCCTTGCTACCAGAGGATAATCTGGCCTACTGTGCCTCATGGTAAGTGTCTTCCTTACCATTTAATTCAAACCAAGGGCATTTAAACCATGATTTTCCTTATCATTCAATTCAAATCATGGAGAATTCAACTCAGAGGGTTTCTAATGAAGTCATCGAGGGGCAACAGTGAGTAAATAGGAAGTATCCAGTGAGACTCTCCAGCATAGACCCCAGAGGGGCCAGCATCGGTCACAGAGAGTGGGCTTTCTATAGCAATTGGCTCCAAAGTCACAGGAGCATCTCCTCCAGCTGTTTCCCTGCCTCACAGCTCTGCAGCCTGGCCAGACGGCTGGAAATGCATCACAGCCCTCAAGGTGCTGCCAGGGATGCAGGGAGACCTTAGGCTTCCTCTGGTTCCCCAGACAGGCTTTTCACATCATGGTTTACATAGAAGACAATGCATCTGTGACAGAAGAATCACATGGATTTTTGGCCTGGGAAGAAATGTCTGGGTGGGGGCCTTGCTCTGGAACCCCTCTATCAAGGGAGTTAGTGAAGAACAGAGCGCCTCTGGGTTGTCTTCTGTCCCTGCAACATATCCCTCCCGCTTCCCTGAAGTATAAGTGAGAACTCGATCCTTTCTCACCTCCACAGGGTGTGAGAATCCCACAGAACTCTCGGTGCAGCTTAAAATCACATGCCGCTTGAGAAAGGAAATAATTCCAAAGCCTCTGAATCCAACACTAAAGACTTCTGTGACAGGAATGCAGGAGGCGTCGGGAGAAAAGTGGGACTCTGGGATGAACGGTGGACTCTCTGACATCAGACATGGAGTCTCCAGTACAGGCTGCGGCATCTTAAATGTGATCACAGAATCTCCACAAGTACAGAAGTCTAGGGTCGCAGAAGTCAAGGCTCCAGTGCAAGCCTGGAAACAAACGGATGAGTCGGGCCACCCATCTGGAAGCCATCAAGGCTGAACCTACAGGGTGCCACTGGCTGTTGCTTCTCAAGGCATTGCAGAGGAGCATGCTTCCCGTCTCCCCACTTCCTAGGACCTGTGCTCACACCCCAAATCACAATTGTAAACAGCTGTCCTCATACAAGAAAGAATTAAATAAATAAATAAAGGAGTGACTTTGCAGAAGGACGAACAGCAAGTCTTCTCTCTGGGGCCCTCTCCCAAGCCTCTGTATATTACCTCCACGTGACCATGCTGTCAGCTCTGCTACCACAGTTCTGCTTGGCTGTGATAAACGCAGGAGGCAGCACATTGTTTACCCCCTTAGACTCTGAAGTCAGGGATGGGGTTGAAGGGAGGACATCCCTTGGAGCCACTTTGGAATTTATGCTTGAAACTATTTTCCTTTGTCGGGGGAGAAAACAAGCAGATGTTTATAAAGGTGAACTTTGTAAATCAGAGCACATGGGTTGGCACACTGTGCCCTTTGAGGCCACCTGACAGAGCTGAGTTTCTGCACCAGCGCCTGGAATGCTCTGGGACAGGTACCTACCCACTACCTCCTACAGACCCTCTCTGCCTCTCACCTTGCTCGGCCTCCTTCTCCAGGAAGTCCTCCCAGACAGTCCTCCTCCTTGCTCCCAACAAGCGAGGGCTCTTTCTCAGCCCACAAGGAGCTAGGGTTATTTCAGAATTATTTGTTTCTCTTCATCTTGTGTGAGAAGCACACTTCCCAATCCTATCCCAGCCTAAAATCCAGGGGGAACAATGCTAACTACTTCCCGCCATATGCAATTTCAGCTGACCAGAGTTAAACTGTGAACAAAAACTTCCATGACACACAAGCTCAGCAGAGCTGAATGTCTTGGGTTTTGCAGATGCTTTAGGATGCAACCATGTCTCCTCAGCACACAGGGAGGCCACTGCCCTCACCAGCTATGGAGGGATGGTACAGATGTGCTGTTTCAGGGGAAGGTTGAAAACAGGGCTAGGGCTCAGCATGCAGATAGGAAAACAGAATGTAGTCCCCTGGCCTCTGCAGCAGGGGGGTGACATGAGGCTAAGGCCCCCTGGAACCTAGACATCAGCTAGGGAAGTAGGGCTGCTTCTGTGTGCCCTGAACTAGAATGAAACTCAGTGAAGGAACCTTTCTAGGTTCTATCGGGTATAGGAACCACTGGGCCCATCCTCAGCCAGGAAAGGGCCTGCTGGGTCAGCTGGCTGCCCATTACTACAACAAATACCTAAGACAGTCAACTAATAAAAACTTTGGCCCATGGTTTCAGAGACTCTGGTCCATGTTCAGCTGATTCATTTCTTTTGGGTCTGTGGTCACTCATCATGGTGGGAGTATGTGATGGAGCACAGCCAGCGTCAGCATAATCCCTCACCTCATAGCCAAGGAGCAAGAGAAAGAGGAAGAAATGAGAATCTAACAAGACCCTTTAAGGGCCAACTCTCAATGACATAAATACCTCCCATGAAGACCCACCTCTTAAAGGCTGTACCCTATGGACCCCAGTCTTTAACATATAAGAATGTAGGAGACATGGGCTGGAGAGATGGCTCAGTGGTTAAGAGCACTGACTGTTCTTCTGAAGGAACTGAGTTCGATTCCCAGCATCCACATGGCAGCTAACAACTGTGTGTAATTCCAAGATCTGATACCCTTACACAGTTATACATGCAGGAAAAACATCAATTCACGTAAAATTTTTAAAATAAATAAATAAATATTTTTTTATAAAAAGAATGTAGGAGACATTCAAGCCGTAAATTTACCAACGGTGGCTCAGGAAGGACTCTAGCATACCTAGGGAAGCTTCTACAGCTTCAGAAATCCATCAGCCTTGTTGCCAGAAGTCCTGAAGGCACTCAGTCCAACACAGCAGGCTTCCTGATGCCTTGGAGCCTGAAGCATCCATCCCACAGTGAGATACAGGAGTGAGGCTAAGCACCTGCTTTCCAGTCCCAGGATTTACAAAGCCACAGGAACCACACCAGGAACAATGTGTGACATCTGGATTCCAAACAGGAATGGGGAAAAATCATTTCTGGCTCCCATCTCACCTCTGCTGTCATCTTAGAGCTTGGCAAGCCACCACCCCTTGGAACATCACTGTTCATATAGAATGTGCCTGAAGATAGCCTCCTGAACACTGGTGAGACTGTGTGTCTCTTCTGGTGGTCTACAATCCAGAAAGGTCCCCAGTGAGGCTCTACCTCAGAGTCTGCCTTCCCAGTAGAGTGGCCTTACCAGAATGCCAGCACTCACCAAGATCCCTCTGCAAACATGCTCCAGTGTTAACAAGGAGGCAGTGGTCTGGTTGGGTGGGATTCTAAGCAAGAACACAGCCGTCTAGTAAAGTGTGGGCAATGAGGAGTAGAACACAGGGAGCTGGAATCTAGATCCTAGCAAGCCCGAGGAAGGCCTGTGAGGCAGAAAAGTCTTTCTATGTAGAGTGTTCACAGGAGCCTGGGGGCCTGGACAGTCCTAATTCCCTCAGGACTCCAGACTTTCTCTCTAACTCCAGTTCATGTGGTCTTTCTATAAGTTCTCTCCAGTGACAAAGGCCTCCAGCACCTAGTCCTGAGAGTCCAGGAGACAGCTTAGCCCAGGCTGCCCCTGTATGCTTAGGGTTATTCTCCTTTTCTTTCCCTGCCAGCCTCTTCCTGCCTTGCACCCAGTGTGTTCCCAGAGCCCTGCCAACACCCACTTGCTCCCCCAACTCTGAAACAGAGAGTGAAGCCACCTTGAACTTCCTCTAGGACATTCAGCAACCACCATTCTGGGCATCATAGCTTCCTCTCTCTTGCCAAGGAGAGACAGGAAAATTTATTAGCTAAAATCCCAACAGCACTCCATGCTGACTCCCCACTACCCCTGCAAACAGCAGCACCCAGGGCAGTCTCTGAACTGCAGCCAGCTGAGGCATTCTCTCCAGGATAAGAGAGAGACAAGGTGGAAGGAAGGAAGCAAGGAGGTCAGAAACATGAGTCCAATCAAGATCTGACTAAACTTTGAGAAATGGAATGAACAGAGCAGGGAGAATGACCAGGTCACAGCATGGGGGCGAGGAGCATTCCCCTCTGCACTCTAGGCATCCCACTCCCCACCACATTGCAAAGCACAACAGGGCTGTAAACCACTATGTAGGAAGGATATTTATTGATGTGGGAAATGCCCCCATATATTTCAGGTGAAGCGGCAGGTTGCAATATAATACGTATAGTGCGATGCCATTCTTGCAGGAGAAAAATATCTTCATGTAAGTCTGAAAAGATATACACCCAAGATTTCAACCATGGCTATCTCCAGGTGGTAGATTGTGGGGTTTTATCTTTTTTACACTTACCTGTATTTTCTTTTTTTTTTTTTTTTTTTTTTTTATTATTTATTTATTTGCCTTGGTGTTTGCTTGGAACTGGAACTACAGACAGTTGTTAGCTGCCATGTGGGTGCTGGGAATCGAACCTGGGTCCTCTGGAAGAGCAGACGGTGCTCTTAACTGCTGAGCCATTTCTCCAGCCCCACCTGTATTTTCTAATTCTTCCACAAAAACAGACATTATCTGTGCTGGTGCACAGGCTTTTAAAAAAAACAAGGTAAATACATCTAGAATCTGAGCAGGCATCATGGACAGGAAAAGAAAGGGCTGCAATCTGATTGCAGGAGGTGGGGGAGGAGGGAGGGGAATGGAGCAAGATAGGAGTAGGAAGTGGGGGGCTCCTTTAGGATGGGGGTGGACGGAAGGGAGGGGATGATTGAGCTGGAGCGAGGGTGGAGAGATGGGAGAACTCCAATAGGTGCTAAGTGGTCCATCTTTTGCTCACCCATCTATCTCCTCATAGGTGAGGGGTGCTATCTGGAAGGCCACAGCTGCCTGAGATGGTGCAGAAAGGGGGTGGAGATGAGGGGACAAGATATCACAGAGTCCCAGGGAAATGGGGAAGCTAACTTGGGGTGTCTGAGAAGCAGACAGAAATGGACCGCAGCACCCCAAGGCATAGTGCATAAGCCTCCAGGGTGAGGCAGGAAGCAGATAGTCTGACTTGTGCTCAGATGCATATGGCCCAGTTGATAATTCAGATCCTGGCATCTTAAGAATTGGCTCTAGGACTAGTAGCCCGAGGCCAGGCTGAGCAGAAAGCATCACCCTGCACATCCCAGCCTTCTCTGAAGCCACACAGGTTGAGGCCAACCAAAGCCACAGTGGTGATTGCCTGTGTCATACAGATGTCTAATATTCTCTTTATACCCATCATTTTCCTCTGTCAGGAGCAAAATGCTTAAGACAGCCAGGCATCATCTTAACTCGGTAACAGGCACCTTCAAGAGTGAGCAGGCGACTGGCCCTGGAGTTAGTCAAACGTGAACTGGACCCAAGAGTCAAACTCTGAGATCCTCCCACTCCAGAGTTCCTCAGACTCCATGACAGCAGACCTGACGCAGAAACTGTTGAAGACCAACATTTTCCTGTGCCTGTCCCACTCCTCACAGACCCGTGCTTAGGGGAAATGGGTCAATCTACGGCTCCCAGCATAAAGCTAGGTCTAAAAGAGGAACCTAGCCTAGGTCTGTCCACAGGGTGGAAATGAAATGGAGCAAGGCTCTCTGGGAGGAAGTGAGGGTTTCTGGGAGGGTTCAATGGTCTTTGGGAGGAATCAAGAGTTGCCGGGGGGGGGGGGGGGGGGACCTTTGGGATTTGCCACTAGTCTAGGGACCTGCTCCAGGTATTTGTGAAATTCACAAGGTCACTGGGAACCCTGCATAATGAAACATTAACCAATCACATTAGTCTGTTGGTGAAGGTGAGGAGGTGAGTGCTGGGAACCAGAGGCAGCTTTAGCATCCTTAGTGCCCACACGTGGAGTCAAGAGCGGAGCTGGAAGGTCCCGGGTTGAACGCTGACCTGGATGTTACCCCTCATCGTCACAAACGGCTGTTAACCCAGAGGAGCTGATGTGGGCTTGCCCTTAGGGAGGTTTCAATCTAACACAGGAACGAGGAGGCAGGTGGTGGTGGGGTGCATACTCTGGGCGGCTGCAGCCAACATGTAGGTGCAGACTGCTATTATGAGGCACGGTCCCTCCTTGACCTCTCAGGTTCTTTCTTCACCCTCACTCTATCCACCACCCAGCCTAGACCCTGACTGCCCTTGGCTCCCACTGAGTCTGAGCATCTTGCAGCCACGTAGAGAGGTGAGAGAGGACAGGCACTCCCAGGCTCCCTTCCTGCAGGACCATGTTAGACAGGAGGTCACAAGCCTCTCTGAGTAGCCTACATGACCCAATCCTGTCCTCTAGTCACATTTTCTTCCCTGTCCCTTATAGTGTCAGCTCTAGCACAATACACCTGTCACTAACCCTGTCCCACCTGGTAGAATCCCCCTCTACACACCTTGACAAATTGTTCCTTTACCAAAAACCATGCTGGAATTATAATAATGCGTTCACGCCATCTGGTTCCTGCCAGGGTGCTGACTGATGCACGGGATCCCTAATCAGACAAAAGAATTAAGCAATTTGTCCTCTCTGTGTGCCACAATTAAGATGGTAGTTCTGCAGAATGCCAATCAGCATCCTTTTGTCAGGCTGGGGAGATGGCTCAGGAGGTAAAGGCACTAGCTAATGAAGCCCGATGACCCAAGGCCAAAGCCTAGACTCCATGTAAAAAGCTGGACGTGATGGTGCTCGTCTATAAATCCCAGCACTCATATGGCAAGGTGGGAGGTGGGGACAGGACAGGTGTCCAGAAGCTCACAGGCCAGCTACCCTCAAGTACACAGCCATGCTTCAGCGAAGTGGAAGGTGAGAACCAGCTTCTGAAAGTTGTCCTCGGGGCTGGAGAGATGGCTCAGTGGTTAAGAACACTGACTGCTCTTCCAGAGGACGGGGTTCAATTCCCAGCACCTACATGGCAGCTAACAACTGTGTGTAGTTCCAGTTCCAGGCAAACACCAAAGCAAAGGAAGGAAGAAAGAAAGAAAGAAGAAAGAAAGAAGGAAAGAAAAAAGTTGTCCTCTGACCTCCACAAACATGCCCTAGCTCTCTCTCCCTCTCTCAATGAATAAATAAATAAATAAATGGATAAATAAAAAATAGATAAATAAATAGATAGATAAATAAATAAATAAAGTTAATGAATTAATAGAATCCATTTCATTCCATTTTGGTACTAAACGCATTCCATTTTGGTACTAAACGATATTATTGGCCATTGTGTGGCTCACAACTCATAACTTCCAAAACCATTCTTCCTCATGCCTACTTGTTCAAAGGGGAAACTGAGTCCTAGAACTTTACCCTGAGTCACAATCAAATAGAAAGCCAGCTGCCTCAGATCCCACCCAGGTGCCTTCCCTGAGCCTTTGGCTCTTTCCCTGTCCCTCTCCGTGGAGGGGCGGACCTTGGGAAAATGATGAGGTTTTTATAGATTCTGTGGTTAGCACTTAATAACTCTCCAGGCGTAGATCCGTGCTTCACGTGAACTGGGAATAATTCACAGTAAAATATGACTTATCATTTATCACACTGACGGGTAATAAATGCTTTCCAGTGAGATCTGGGTCCCAAAATGTGGGTGGTGAGAACAGCTACCAGATGAGGCTCCAAACTGGACGCTGGAGATTCGGTTAGTGGTAGGGGATGTGCAAATTCAACCCACAGAGGAAACAGAATCCAGAGACCATAAAAAGGTGCTGGTTATTGTTTTGTTTCATTTTCCTTTCAGTGCATTGAGTCTGAGCTCACACACACACACACACACACACACACATACACACACACACTAGGCAAGTACTCTGCACTGACACATCTCCAGGTCCATCTCGATACACGCTCTCACTAAGTTGCCTAGGCTACCCTTGAACTTTCAACCTTCCTACTTGATCTTCAGAGTAGCTGGGATTATGAGCCTTTGCCACCAGGCCAGGTAGCTCAGAATAGTGAACTCACATCATAGTAAACTCCCTGAACTATACGTTAGCTCTCTATATGCTTTGCCACATTTCTACATATCTCATTCCTCCCTCCTAGAGCGAGGATATCCCAGAGGGCAGTGGGGCCTAGGTCTAGAAGTCCAGGCAAGTGTCCTCTATCTGACTTATTCTGATGCACCCCTGTTAGTCCCTGAATTCCCTTCCCAGTGTCACTATGCCAGTAATTGGACCTGTGGGTTGCTTTCATATTTCCCACAGCTTCTAACAGTGATCACAGCTTCCCTAACTCAGCATCTGCCATTGGTAAGGAGCATTTGCTCATGTGGCTCAGAACATCCACATGACCCTGGCCCTTAGATGACAGCAGGGACACACAGGGATTAAGTGACCAGCCCAGGATCTCATTGGGATAGCACAGTGCCCCAGGTCATCTCACTGAATCTGTCTGCCCTCTGTCTCTTTATCTTGGAGACTATCCCAGTGTGGACCCTGCCACATGCAGACACTGAGACAAGGGTGAGCGCACAAGGCATAACCTATTTAGGAAGGAGAGAGGAGTGTGGGCCAGGGGATGGAGGAAGCTAATGAGAAATGATAAGCAGGTTATACCCAGGACCTGAGGAGCTCAAGGGAATGGGTACAGACCGCAGCAGTGAGGGAGCCTGGGTGTATCCAGTCACCAATCATTTATAGTAGAGGGGTGTTCATTCACGGTGTGTGGTGATTTGGATGAGAGATTGTAGTAACATGAATTCAATTCTCATCAAGCTGTCTTGTAACTTTCTCAGTCTCACTCCTGGTCTCTTCTGCCTGTTGCCGCTTCTGATTCTGCCTGGTTTCTACAGCCCTTATTTACCCTATCCCATCCAGATTAAGATTAAAGGCATGTAGCCTTGAACTCAGAGAAATAGAAGAAATTCTGTCTCTGGATTTATGGGATTAGGGATGTTGGTCACCACTCCTGGCTTTCCCTGTGCTGGGAATTAAAGGTGTGTGTGATTGGCTCAGCTGTTTATCCTTGTATTCAAGGATCAAGGATTTCCTGAGCTGTCTGCCTAGGATTTGACTGGGTGGTCTCTCTGATCTCCCAGGATTTATTAAATATTTAACATATATCACAGGAAATGTCCCATAGTCTCGAGCATTTGAACACTGCATCCCTAATTGGTGGCCCTGTTTGGGGACTTTACAAAGTATGGCCTTGCTGAAAGAAGTATGTCACTAGAGGTGGGCATAGAGAAGTATTCTTAATTTCTAGTGCGCTCCCCCCAACTCCTCCCTCACAATCTCTTTGTTTTATGCTTATGGTCCAAAATATGAGCCCTCGGCTTGCTGCTTCAACCACCTTGCTTGCTGTTAGGTTTCTGTCCTGGCCTCATGGACTCTCACTCCGGGACCACAAAACAAAATAAACTCCTTCTTCTAAAGTTGTTTTGATGATGGTCTTTTATGACAGCAATAGAAAAATAACTAATGCACTAATAACTAATGACTGCAAAGCAGGTTCCAGCAGCAAGTCCACAGAAAGCTTCTCAGGTGGCAAGCTGAAAGTCTGCAGTCACAGGGCGCATGTGCATAGAAATGATAAATGCCATGAGAACCTGGGTAGACTCCCAAAGCATCTATTGTGTCCCTCCTACTACTTGCCTGGTCTCCCTCTTGACCTGGCTTCACCCGGTACATGTTTCTGGATGAGCAGTGTCTTACTGTACAGAGAAGCACAGGGCGGGACCTGAAGTCTGGGGAGCTGTGTTAACTATGCAAAGGCATAGGTGCTAGGCCTAGGTAGGATCTCAGTCCTCACATCAGACACAGGAAAGTGACTGGACACATTAGATGTTTCAAAATCTCTGCACTGAAACAAACACATCTCCTTGGCAGAAGCTTCACGTGCTAGAAATCAGCAGCCAGAATCCAGTCCTAACCCAGACACTCACTCTGTACTATGAGGACTGTGGGGCTCCTGGGATGAGACCCTTGTCCCGGATGAAGAAACCACACAAATGTAAAGAAGGCATCTGTCCCTGCAGCCCAATTCTCTGCATCTCACCTGGAAAGCATGGCCACTTGGTCCTGGTCCCCTCCACTCATGCCCTTTATTGGCAGAAAATTTTCTGTAACAATTCCAAGAGTTCCATGTAGGAGAATAACCCTCAAGTCATCCTCTATGGCAGAGAAGGCCTCCAAGAAGCCTTTCCTGAGAGGCGCTCTCCATTCTTTCCCACGAAGAAGTAACTGCGCCTTGGTCCTGTAGACTTATTGTGTACAGCCCAGGCCACTCTGTCTGCAGCACAAGTCTGCCTCCCTTGCTTCACTGAGATCTCCTGAGGCCTGTCAGAATCACATCTCAGCTCGTGCATGTGTGCACATGCGCACATACAACACACAGACACAGGCCTGCAGCCTGGCTCTCTGCAAGCCTCGTCAGACATAACGCTAAGAGATTGAACTGAAAAATCAATTAGTGAGTGGGGCCAAGACCCAACAGCAAAACTTCGGACCAGCTGCCACAGAAGGAGATAAACTCAGATGAACTCAGTTCGGCAAAGCTCAAAGCTCAGGAATGCAGCGATTTCATTCTCCGCCTCCCTCCACCCTACTCCCAGCCCCCACCCCGGCCCAAGAAGTCCAGGGCTGCTTTCTGATGTCTGATACCAACACCCTGCAAAGAGGTGTGAAGGAGTTCCCCCCAACAGAGCCCATAGAGAAAAAAGTTTAGATGGTGAAGGTCATTCCCTGCACAGAAAGCTGAGCATCCTACTGTACAAAAAAAATATAAAGCCCTCTGGGACCAAAGCTGCTAGCCCCTTAGCTGTTCTCTACACTCCTTCTTGTGCTCTACCCCATCGCCTCACCACCACCTCACCCCTGGATTAGAAGATAGACCAGAAAACTCATCACCACTGTGAGCTCTAATTGCACCAGTCATAGAGTCTCCCAGGGCAGGTGTGTGAGGAGCCTTTTCCTGGCTCCACAAAAGCTACTGGGCAAATCTTTAGAAGGACAAGCACCTGATCCACAGACTCCTCCCCTGACATCATCCCGTGGACCACCCTGCTCCAGCCTCATCCATATCCAAAGGCCAACAGCAGCCAGAGAGGCAGCCAGTGCTGCTCCCTGCTCTCACTCCAGATCTGAAACAAAGAGCGATAAACAATTTGTGGCATTTCTTGCCTGTTGGAGCGGATTTCTTGCTTACTGAGGATATATGGGCTTCTGAATAATTAAGCAAGACACTCAACTTCTGTGGCCCAAGACTCCAAAAATGCATTGTGAAGCAGAGGCTGAAATTTTCCATCAGCAGCCAGCCAAGGTTCCAGGAAGCAGGAGCATCCCTGCTAAGTATCGGGCTGCCCTGGGCTTTGCCTATAGCAAGGAGACTAGCTGAAACTCTGATCCCTCCACCCCTAATGAAGGGAGATAAGATCCTAAGAGGGGCTTCACCCAGGGTTACTCAAAGCCTGAAACACCTGATAAATGGACAAGAGTTCAGAGGTAAGCTCAAATCACAGGGTGAGCTTGAATCCTCTGTTCCCCAACTGTGCCACCTGCACAAGTCACTCTATCCACCATAGAGGCACTTCCTTCTCCAGTCACATGAGAATAAAGAAAGTTAACATACACTGGTCACTTTAACCTGGGAACAGAGAAAACAAGGATGGTAAGAGAGAGTCTGGGCTGGATTTCACAGAGGCAAGGTTGGGCAATAGAAGGTCCTGTCTCAAAGGTTCCTTTCCCTTCTCACATCTTCCTCCCCCACACTTCCTTCCCTGCAAAAGGCCTAAAGAATGCGTTCAAGAAGGAACAGAAAACAGTTAAAAATCAAGCTACATGTCCACATTAGAGGAGCCACCAAGCTTGGAGAGAGGTAGCTGGGGGTGCAGCCTCCTGAGAGAAGTACAGGGTAAAAGGTTGCTGGAAACAGAAGCAGGATGCTGGACAGGGCTGTGAGTGAAGGTAACTACCCCAGCACCATTGGCCACTTGCTGTAAACCGCTCAGTGCTAAACTCCTTACAACATTCTACCACCCAAAGGGCTATTATCCTTCTTTTACAGAATGAGGAAACTGAGGCCCAAAAGATTAATGAACATCACTGAGGTCACAGATGGTAAATAGAGGAGTCTGAACTCAGACATTGCCCATACTGCTAACCATCTCTGAGCCATTAGAGCAATTCAGGAGGTCTCCCTGAGTCCCCCTTCTGTGCAGTGACAGCAGAGAGACCCGTGCAAGCATCCAGATTTACAGTTTATAGAAGATGGCTCCGGCATACAACAGCCCTCTTCTGGCCCCTGCCCCTAGATACAGAAAAAAAAGCCATTGCATGAAACAATTTTTCTAGGTTTAGCCTCTTTAGACCACAAATACAGCTGTACAAATCTGCCCAAGACCAAGGAGCTGAACTGTGTGTGTGTGTGTGTGGTGGGGGTGTTGGGCCCAGCTCTGATAATAGGTGCCCCTCAGGAATCCAGAAGCTCACTGCCATTGTCCAACACAGGCTCCATTTTGCCTCCTGCCCTTTGCTTTGAGAATTAGGCCTCCATCAGGCATCTTTATTCTCCTGCTGCAGATCACTAGAAGCCCTCAGAAAATGATGGTTAGGTAGGGATTTCAGAGTCCAAGGCAGGATCCCTCCACCAAGGACGCAAGTCCCCAATTCAACCTCTGGCAGCCTCCCCTTCAGGTCACTTCCTCCTGAACTGAGCCTTGAAGAGTCGCAAGGACCAGATGGGATGACCCCTAGTGAAGTCCCATTCAGTCACCCTGAAGCACAGAGTTAGAGGCTGGGAGAAGAATGTCTTCCTGAGTGAGGAGCAGAGCTGAGCTGACAGCACACTGTCCTATAGCTGATTCTTCTTCCCCAATCACTCCTCCAGCTCCAAGCTGAACTAGGCCATCATTCCAGAATGTCCACTGAGCCATGTGAACCCCGAGCTGCAGCCAAGGTGCCCTGGCTGCCAACTACTTATGTGTCCACTACAGGAAGCTAAGCAGCCCAGCCCTGAACCCAAGCCCAGATAGGCCTTCCCTCATACTCAACTTTTCCATGGTTCTAGGAATCCATCTTTGCAGGGCAGTTGTGAACACAGCCATGTGAAGCATCTCTCATTTCCTAGCTTAGTATCTGTGGGCTATGAACTGAGGCCCAGTTTTGCTATGATCCCTACAATCCATGATTTTTTTTCAAGATAGAACTCAAGGTCAAGGAAAGTTTGTTAGCAAGATTGAAGCCATGATCTTTAACATCTAGAGACTACATACTATGAAGTTAGGATCCATTTGTCCCATTCTGTTTGCACACACACACACACACACACACACACACACCCAGGGCGGTGGGTTCTTGAAACAGGGTCTCCTTATTATAGCTTTGGCTGGCCTCTGTAGTTGTGTTTTTGGTTTTTTTGTTTCGTTTTGTTTGCCCTTACTCTTTGGGAGGGCCATCACTCTGTTGGAATTCTGGGTCCAGCACCAACTCTGAGTGGCAGGACACAAGGGCCTGTTCTGAACCTCCCTGCCATAGGCAAGGCTAACTGTGTCCCTGGCCAACTCCTTTGCCTCTCTGAGTGTCAGTTCCCTCCTCCGGGATCCTGGAGACTGATAGTCTGTGCTCAGAAACAGGCATGTAGAAAGAGCTAAAGAAATGGTGGAGAAGTCTTTAGTTCTAGCA
Source organism: Sigmodon hispidus (assembly GCA_004025045.1). Lineage (NCBI taxonomy): Eukaryota > Metazoa > Chordata > Mammalia > Rodentia > Cricetidae > Sigmodon > Sigmodon hispidus. Next base: position 19,861 of record PVIH01004102.1, read on the forward strand.
CTTAGGAAGCAGAGACAGACAGATCTTCGTGAGTTCGAAGCTAGCTTGGTCTACAACATGAGTTACAGGCCAGGCGGGGCTACATAGTGAGAACTTGTTTAAAAAGAAAAGACAAAGAAATGGTGGAATGTGCCACACTAAGAGCCTGAGAAGATAGGGGGCTGGAGAGATGGCTCAGCGGTTAAGAGCGCCGTCTGCTCTTCCAGAGGACCCGGGTTCGATTCCCAGCACCCACATGGCAGCTAACAACTGTCTGTAGTTCCAGTTCCAGGCAAAACACCAAGGCAAATAAATAAATAAAATAAAGGTTTTTTTTTTTTTTTTAAAAAAAAAAAAAAAAAAAAAAAGAGCCTGAGAATATAGGGCAAGGTCAGACTTATATTCAGCCAGTACACACAAGGAGATGGGTGAACCTGAACACAAGATTATCAATAGAGCATCTTCCTAGTTGTAGGAAATGGTTTGATTAGCTGGAGGCTAGAGGCAAGAAAATGCAAGAAATCTGCAGGAACCCAGAGGACTTCAGAGAGCTAAGCTAACCCTATTGCTACAAAAGGAAGGTCAGGAAGGGTTCCCACAGAGACTAATGATTCCCTGAGCAGGGAGGCAGGTGAAGGGGACTGGTACTGGGTCCTGACACACTACTCACCCTCACATCATATCTTGTGGCTATCTGCAATCTAGAAAACTTTAGGCATCACTCACAAGTGCTCAGCAAATGGTACCTAAGAGGAACAAGGACCTTCATAGAGATTCCTACGTGACTGTTAGTTCCTCAAGCGGCCTGAATCAAACTACAGCTAGAGATGCTGTGTTGTGATCTGAGCCGTGGAGAAGAAAAAGCACCAAGTCCTCAGGTACTGACCAGAGTGACTGAGGAGTACAGATGGACATAGGGCATCCTGAGCTCTGGAATAGTGTGTGTGTGTGTGTGTGTGTGTGTGTGTGTGTGTGTGTGTGTGTGTACATGCAAGCACATGTTCTCTTAACAAAGCAACTAGATCTCCAAATGTTCCTTTATTATCTCACAAAATAGCTACTTTAATAGGTTTCATGAAACTTAAAGGATTAAAAAAAAAACAGCCAGTGCACTTGGGGCTTCAGCCCCCTCCGCAGCCTCCCCTTTGCCAATTCCCGTGAACCCAGAGACAGCACATTCGTCACTGTTTCATTAGAAGCTGCAGTGCCCATGTTATTTATGAGCTTGCTATTTATTGAAAATTGTATTTTCGAGGGGGAAGGGGATGAGGTTTATCATAGAGAAGAAGCCTCAGCAGGAAAATTAGTGACATGTCAAAGTACCCAATTCCATGATCCCAGACAAAGTGAATGGGTGCACTGTCCCCCAGATGTCAAAGTATATGCAGATGCCAGATCTGAGGGCGGCAGCTGTTGGCAGCTCCTGGGGGTTCTTCCAAAGTGACAGTGGTTTGAAGTATTGGCCTTTAGATCTGATCTCTCCTCCAGCTTTCCTCTTTGTTGTTTAATTTTATTTCTTTTAGGATTTTTGTTTTGTTTCTTTTTGCTTTCTCTCTCTCTCTCTCTATCTCTCTCTCTCTCTCTCTCTCTCTCTCTCTCTCTCTGTGTGTGTGTGTGTGTGTGAGTGAGAGAGAGAGAGAGAGAGAGAGAGAGAGAGAGAGAGAGAGAAAGTTGTGTATTCATATGGGCATGCACACGACATAGGCAGTTTCTGGCAGTTCAGCGGACAATCTCAAGAGCAAGTCACTGACTGTCCACCTTTTTGGAGACAGGATCTCTTCTTTTCTTTGCTCTCCACCACTGTGTACCCCAGGACATCAGGCCCTTGAAGTCCAAAGATTCTCTATCTCCCTTTAGGGGTGTCTCTAGGGGTGCTGGGATTATAGACACAGGATATAGCATCGTCCTCCATGGGGGTTCTGGAGATCCAAATTCAGCCTCCCATGCTGGCCGAGCCAGTGGTCTACCCCTGCGCCATGGCCCTAATCATGGTTTCCAGCCCTGCGTTCTTTTGTTGTTTTATGAATTGCACGTGCGTGCATGTGTGTGGGTGCACATACTCCAGCTCACATTTGGAGATCAGCGGGCAGCCAGAATCAGAATCAGTCTTCTCCTTTCACTGCACTGGTTCTGCAGACTGAACTCAGGTTGTTAGACTCAACAGCTAGCGCCTTTACTCAGCTATCTTGCTGGCCCTTTTGTGGTGAGGAGCTCTTTGGAGAAGTGTCTTGTGTAGTCCAGGTTGGCCTGAAAATCAAACTATATAGCTAAGAATGACCCAGAACTCCTGATCCTCCTGCCTTTACCTCCCAGTGCTGAAATTACAGGGGTGCAAAATCATCCCTCGCTTTTGTGCAGAGCCAAGGATCACACCCAGGGCTCTGTGAATGATAGGCAAGCACTCTGCCAATGACATCCCCAGCCTCCAAGCCCCTGTTTTGATTTGAAGTAATATATGCACTGGGTTAAAAAACAGTACCCTGCTAACGGCCTCTTACTCCCCATCCAGTTCCCTCGGGCAGCCACATCTAACTTTTTAAAATGTCTTCTCCTGTATTTGCCTCCATTTTTCCCAATAATATTCTCCTGCCCATATTTCTTGATTCATCAATTTGAGACACAGGCTATTGACTTACTGCTTTAGTAAACAAGGATTTATCTCACCCACACTCACCCTCACCCTTCCTGGCACCTCCCCAGCTTGGGTTCCTCTGTTCGTCAATCTCTGGCAGGTGTGGGACCATAGGGTTGCACCCTATAAAAAGAGGATGTGACCATACCATGCCCTTCCCCCCACTGTCCTTCACCTCAACCCTGCTTTCAGGGCACAAGTTTTGTCTCTGTCATGTTGCAAGGAATTGAAAATGTTTATATCTATTCTGCAACCAGAATAGAGCTCTTGGAATGAGGCTAATGTTAAAAAATCATCAAAAAGCATTTTCTAAATGTGGGTAAAGACTGTTCACTGAAGAAGGGTCAAGAGTATGCTTTGGCTGGTCTACTAGTGGGGGCGGGGCTAGTAGGTGGGGCTAGTGAGGGCGGAGCTAGTGAGGGCCGGGCTCGTGGGGGCCAGTGGTGGAGCTTGTGTCTGTGTCTTGAGTTGTCTTTGTTTTCTGTTATTATTTTTTGTTCCTTTGTTTTTAATTTTCAAATTTTAGACAGGGTCTTGAATATAGCCCAGACTGGCTAGCAACTTTCAGCAATTCTCCTGACTCAGTTTCCTGAGTATTGGGATTAGAGGTATGCGCCACCACATCCAGCCAAGTTATCCCTTATTCTTTTGTCCTAATTGTCTTCATCACACTCACAGTTCTTTTCATTCTTGTTTTCTCTGTGCAATGCACACACACGTCTTAAGTGTGTACATGATAATTGTGTGTGTGTGTGTGTGTGTGTGTGTGTGTGTGTGCATGGCCGTTGAGACCAGATGCCAACTTCTAGTATTGTACCATAGGTACCTTCTGATTTGTCTTTTGAAATAATCTCAAATTCAGTAGGAAGCGGGGCTCCTTGATAAAGCTAGGTTGTCTGGCTGCAAGTCAGCGGATCTACCTTTCTACACCCCCAGCCCCAGCACTGAGATTAACAAGCATGCTCCACCGTGCCTAGCTTTTCTGTCTTTTTCTGTAGGCGTGGATCCTACTGAGATCTTCATGCCTACGTGATAGGAGCTCTACAGTATCTCCCCAGCCCTGTCACAGATCTGTTCAAAAGCCCATATACACTGTACTCCATCCAGCGCTCTCTTCAAGAGGTGGGGGTGGGAGGCAGGGATGCCCCTTGCCACTGGCCTGGGTGTCTGTCACTCACCTGCCCTTCTGAACTCCAGCTATCAGCTCTCCCAGCCTCCCTCTGTCTGGTTCACCCCCTAGCTTATTGCCACACATCTTCAAGTTGCATCCTTAGAAAGGATTTATGGGAGATAAATTTCCTGAGCTATTGCAACTTGAATCATGGGTTGGCTAGATACAGAAAGCCCATGCTGGAAATTATTTCCTTCTGAATGTGAGGATATATCTGATGCTGCTGACAGGCCAGCATCAGCCTGTGTCCTGCTGCTTTGACAGTGACCCGATTTCCCTCATGGGAATCTCTAGAATGTTCTTTTCCCTGTCTCTCTTGTGACTCACAAAGAGAAAATTGGTGTGGACTCTTTTTATGTACTGTGTTTGGCTCTCAAGATGCCTTTGTGTTGGGGCTTATATGTGATACTGTGAATTATAGCTTGTGAACTACACAGTTTATCAAAATAAACATACTTTAAGAAGTCTGGGTCCCTTTCGCCTCTCCCAAAAGACAGCATCCCAACATCAGCCACCATTCCAACACCTATCACCATTTTTTGAATGCCATGTAAACAGGCTTTTACATTAAGTGCCTCTTTATGCCTAGATGCTTTTATTTAACATTGATTTTCTAACTTTCACCCAGTTGTTTCATGTAGAAGAAATCATGGGTTCTTTTTTAATGCTGTATAATATCTCACAGATGTGTTGACTTGTACAATTAATTTATATAAATGTTGACAAAATTGCTTCTGGTTTTGAACTATTACAATTCTGCAACATTCTTTTTCATGTCTTTTGTTAAAATGAATTGTTTTTTTTTTTTTTGTTTTGTTTTTGTTCTATATCTAAAGGTCAGATTTGGAAGATTTCTCTAGCTTTTGTAGATGGAATGTATGATGATTAAACTCAATTGTCAACTTTAGGAGGTCTAGAATTACCCAGGAGCATGCCAGTGGAAGATTATCTTGTTTAGGTTAATTGAGTTGGGGAAAAATGCCCATTATGAGCAGCACCACTCCCTAGGCTGGGATCCTGGACTGTAGGAAGAGGAGAAAGTGTGCTGAGCACAAACACTTATCATTCTCTGCTTTGTGATTGTAGACACAATGTGACCAGCTGTCTCAAGCTTCTGCCACTGCTGTGGTGTCCCTGCTGTGATGAACTGTAATCTGAAACTGTAAGATAAATAAATTCTTTCTCCCTTAAATTGTTTTTGTCAGAGTTATTTCATCACAGCATGAGGAAATGTAGCTAAGACAGAGCCAAACAGCTTTCAAAGGTGGTTTAAGCTAAAATATAAGCAACCACCATCAGTGTTCCTGTGCTCCCTTGCCAGCACTTTCAGACCTTACATTCTCGAGGCTATGGTAGGAGTGTGGCAGTGCTTCATGGGGTTGTGATTATTATTTTCTTGGTTGCTAATAATTTTGATCACCTTTGAATATGTTTATTGACCATTCTTATCCTCCTTTGGTGAGCTTATTTCATAAAGTGCTTATTTTATTTATTCTTTGACAATTCTTAATTTGATACAATGTATTTTGATCCTCTCAATATATCCCCTAGCCTATCTTAGTGTCTTCCCTTCTGTTCTGTAATCCATTGAGTTCAATCAGTTCTGCCTATAGGAATATTGAATGATCTTGTTTATTTGATCTTACACAGATAACTATAGCTGCAGTGAGTTTGAATGAAATGGCCATGTCATATCCAGAAGACAGCATTTCCCAGCATGCCTTCTCAGTCTTCAGATCTTGCATTCCTTCAATCTTCTCTTCTGTGATATCCCTTGAGCATTAAGGGTGTTGAAAAAAAATGCCCTGTTTAGGTCTGAAGACTCAGTAGTAACTTATTCCTAACTCCTTGACAGTGATGAGTCCCTGCATTTACTTTGACTCTCTGCAGAAAGAGGCTTCTCTGACCAAGCCTGAGAGGAGTGTTAATCTATGGGTACAGACATAAATACTTAGAAGGCAGCATGAGAATATGTTTGTTTAGCAAAATAACAATAATAAGACCTCTCTCCAGGACCCATGCGCTCCCAAGCCCTAAGTTCTTTTTTATCGGGTTTACAGTACAAAGCATGAGTTCTCTCCTGGGGGAATGAGCCTCACATACAGCTCATTAGTTGCCCCAGCAACCCTCATGCCACTATTGCACCAGTGGGCACATCTTGAGTCCTTCTGAGCATTTTTAAAAGCCAAATCCTCTCACTTTATGAATTTGCATGCATTTGATGCAAATACATTGTTGAGCAATAAAAATACTTCCCCAAATCTTTGCCTTGTCTTTCATCTCTTAGAGATAGCCCCTTATTAAAAATTAGTTCTTAATTTTAACAGTCTTATCTGGTGATAAGCTTTTTTGTGATTACTATTTTGTATTCTAAGACGCATTTGTCTATCCCCAAGACATGAATCCACTCCCTTAAGGGTTCTTTCTAAAAGCTTTGCTTTAGTGCTTGCATTTAGGTCTAGCATCCATCCTAAATTAATTTTCCCATGTAGTTTATAGGGATTAAAGTTCATTTCTTTTTCATATGTTTTCCCATTTGCCCCCGTTGTAACAGGTCCTTTCAGATCAAGTCCACAGCCTTGAGGAATTGTCTGGCGTGGGTTCTTGGTACCATTCTCATTTCTCCCATTTTCTCTAATTCTGAATTTTATTATTCCATTGTTAACATCCAGTTCTCTCGCTCTCTCACTGTCCTTTCTACAGTTTTCAGAAAGGTTTATCCCACATGACTTAGTCTGGGGTAGCTTACCTGATAAAAGAGCACGGAGGAGCTAGGTACTGGGTAAGATGACAGATTGAACTAGGGGCAGTAAAGTCATGGCATAGCATGGCTTCTTAACTCTGTCCCAAGGACAGACCTATAGCAAGGTGAAGCCTGATTTCTTCAGGCTGTGGGACTTGACCACTTAGAGTGACCAGCATTATAAAGGGTTCATGATCTAACAGCATCTTCAAGGTGACTGAGAGACCACATCCAGTGATGTCTGAGAGGGTGAACCAGGGAACACAGACCCAAGTGTGAGCACCAGAGCAGCGCCTCATGACAGTGATGCCTGAGTGGCAGGACCAAGGCAGCCCTGGCTGGCAGGAGCTGTCCTTCTCTCTGAGAAGATAGAGGAGCTCCCAGAGGGGCCGCCATGAATTACACATCGAGTTATAGATCTTGGACAGCCCTTCCATGTTATGTTGACCCAAGGAAAGAGCTGAACTCTTACTACAACCTCATGCTGGATGGTCATTGGGTGTAGACTATCCACAGGAAAGAGATAAGTGCTGGGAAGGGGCTCTCGTTGGTTGAAACAATGTCAGAGAGAAGAGCAAAGGAGAGGCATCAGCAGCCCACATTCTCAGCAGCTGGGGGAAGAAATGATTCCAAGACAGGGAGAAGATGATGTCAGAGCCTAGGAGCTCCAACAGTACCCATTACAGTCCATTTCCCTTTACTTCCATCTCCATCACTTTCTCCCCTCCACACTCCTGCGCACACAGGAGTATGCCCTGCATGACACAGGACTCTGACGCTCTCCTCTGCATATCGTCTTACTATAAGGAAACCAAGGGATACATATATACAGTATCAATCGCAAGTCTCCCAATTCCCTCCCACCTTGCTTACAGCAACCACTTAGAACTGAAATATGGCACGGAGGAAAGAAAGAAAGAAAATGACAAGGAGAGAGATTCAAGAGATGCTTCCTGGACCAGTGTCAGGAACAGAATTAAAAACTTAATTTTATGTGTGTGTGTGTGTATTTTGCTTTGTGCATGTCTGTGACTCTATAACTCTGTGGTAGCTGTGATGGCCGGATGATAGCCTGGACCTCCAGAGACCAGAGTTGCAGGACAGTTGTGACCTCTGGCTATTAATTAAACCCTTAATCACTGAACCATCTCTCCAAATTAATAATAATAATAATAATAATAATAAAATCAGCACTTTTTTGTCAAAGCCTCCCACCTCAGCCCCCACCAAGCTCAGCCCTGTGTGTTCCTTATGCCTCCTGGGAACAAACTAATGTAAAAGATCCTTCCAAGGAACTAATCTGCACTACAAAGAGAATCAAGGAGAAGAGACTTGGGCTCCAGGGAAAGACTGAAATTGAAAATGCTCAGGGGGCCCCATTAATAAAGACAACAACCAACTCCTTTCTGAGCAGTCCAGAACAAAGAGGAGAAATTGCTGAGTTTTTACCTGAGTGAGGAGGAAGGTCTGGGAGAGGAAAAATGGGACAGGTTGACCAGTTAACCTAGAACCACCAATGCCCCTCTCAATATTTACAGACACATATCAGGAGCCCCATTATGGATTCCCAACTCAACTTGCCCCCCAGCTCTTCCCAGGGTAAATCTCCTACCAGGAGCTGACCAGGGTTCTGGATTCAGTAGGGGGTCTCCATGCTCTCCTAGACCTGTCCACACACAAACAGGAGTTTGTAGAAGTATGGGCCCTGCAATCACCAAGTTCACATCAGGGGCTATTCTAGCAACTATGTCTCCTAGTGCATCTAATGTGCACTGGGCCCGTGATGGGGACAGTAAGATAATGAGCACTAGCTGAGCTCAGTTTCCATTAGGCACTAGGCACTTTTGGTCCCTTCACTACAAAACTGAGCAATGGAATCTATTAGGAAGTCCATTTTCCTCTCACGGAAGCTTTGCTGTGACACAATCCACATGGTATATAACTGTCTCACCAAAGGGAACAACTTAAGGGTTTGTTTGTTTGTTTGTTGTATAATTTCAGAGTTGGACAGGCTTTCATCACAGGCTTGAAACACTTTCATCAGTCCCCAAGAACCCTCGTCCTCATCACTGACACCCCTAGCCATTCACAGTATTCTCACCACTGAGTCAGCTCTACACAGTTTTCTACCTCTGTTCTGCCTCTGTGGATTTGTCTATTCCGGACATTCATGTAAATGAAGCTGAACCTGAGATCATCTGTGAGAGGCTTCATTTATTTAGTATTGTCAGGATTCAAGCTTATTATAATATGTACCTGTACCCCATTTCCCTTTATGGCTAAATAATATTTCATTGTGTGGATATACTACAGTTTGTTTATCTACTGAACACTTGATAGGCATTGGATTTGTTTCCATCTTTTGACTAGCATAAGCAACGCCATTTATAAGCTTTGTGTCGATGTACACTTTTGTTATTTGGAGGCACAGACAAAGGAATGGAAAGGCTAAACCATATAGTAATGTTATGTGTTTAATTCTTGTAAAGATGTATTTTTATTTTATGTGAGTCAGTGTGCATGCATGCCTGTGCACCATATGCGAAGTGCTAATGGAGGCCAGAAGAGGGCAATGTAACAAGAGGTTTACACAGTGGTGCCACCATGGGAGTGCAGCAAATCAAAACTTGCTCCTCTGGAAGTGTAGCCAGTCTTCTTAACTGCTGAGCCATCCCTCCAGGCCCTGTTTAACTTTTTGTTTGTTGATTTGTTGAGACAGGGTCTAACTATATAGTGCTGCAGAATAAACCTTCTGTACACTTTGTGAATATATGTCACTGTCACTATGATTGGTTTAATAGACAAGCTGACTGGCCAATAGCTGAGCAAGATAAAGTTAGATGGGAAAGCCTCACTTTGGCTTTCCTGCCTAACTTACTGAGGATGATGGGATGAGGAAGGGCAGAGCGGGCAAAGGGGATATCCAGCTGATGGAGAACAAGGCAGACACAAAATGGGATAGAGGTAAAAGCCACAAGCATTGGGTGGGGCAGCACCTAGATTAATAGAAATGATTTTAGTTGTAAGAGCTAGTTAGTAATAAGCCTGAGCTATTGGACGAGCATTTATAATTTATATTGAGTCTCTGAGTCGGTTATGTGGGAACAGGCAGTCAGAACAGTGAAATTCCACTAATCAGATAGCCCAGGCTGACCTCCAGCTTGAAATCCCTCTGTCAGAACCTCCTCAGTATTGGGATTACAGACCTGTACTTCCACTTCCAGCTTAACTTCTTGAGGATGATCCAGACTATTATCCAAAGTGATTGCATCCTTTTATATTCCTGCCAGAGTGGGCGGCTGGGATTTCTTCACATCCTCCAAACACTTCAGTCTGTTTTAGAACAGCTGTGCTACTGGGTCCACAGTTCTTTTCACAGTGGGTTTGGTTTGCATTTCCCATGTGGTTAATGAGGCAGAGCATTATTTCCTGTGCTTACTGGCCATTTGGCCCTCTTTGGAAGTATCTACTTAGATCCTTTGCCCACTTTGAAATCAAGTTGAGTTATAAACATTCTTATAACCTCCAAACACAAATTATTATTGCATGTGTGAGTTAATTTCTTTCTCCTGACAAGTGGTTGTCTATTCACTTTCTGAATGGGTATCCTTTGATTTGGTGTGGGGTTTTTATTTGCTTGGTAGGTTCATGGATGGGTGGATCAAAGAGTGGGTTGGTTTAGTTTAGTTTGTCTCTGAGACAGGGCCTTACTTTATAGCTCAGACTGGTCCACAACTTGCAATTTTCCTGCCTCAGCCTCCTGAATTCTGGGATTACATGCATGCACTGCTATGCCCATCTTGAACGATATCCTTTGAAGCACAAAAACTTTATTTCGATGAAGTCCAGTTCATCAATTTTTCTTTTGTTGTGTATAATAACCCCACTATATATGAAGGAAGAGAGAATTTGTAGAAACATAACAACTGACTGTATCATGGTAACTGACAGAGGCAAGATTTATCCCCAGCTCTGTAGGCTCCAGAGTTTCCTGTGGGGATTTAGGGAAGCCAGGGAGAGCAGGGACTGTTTCTTATATTTGTATCTGAACTTCTCCTTGCCAGCAGCCCTTGGACATGTCTATCATTGCCTCTGCTCATGGAGATCAGAGATGCCACAGCATCAGGCCCCAGAAGTAAATTGATGCTGCTCTGTCCCAGATCCAGCAGCACCTGAACCACTACTAAGCAAATCTGGCCAAAAGGTTAAAAGCCACAGCAGAAGAGAAGCCCTGCACCCTGCAGAGTTCTGTATGGGCTGGCTGGTAATACTTGGAGGAAGAATGAACCTCCCAGCCCACAGTCATCAATTCACAGGGGCCAGGAGCTCAGCCAATCACTTTGAGAGATGCTTATACAAAGTCCTTCACGCTCTGGTTTAGACATTCCCATATATCACCTCATGTTTCTCAATAAATATTCATACCTTCAGCAAACATGTATCAGATACCCATCTGAGGCAAAGCCCTGGACTGAGAAAGTATGGAAGATGAAATGTCCTGTTTAGATCACACTGGGAAAAGACAAAAAAAAAAAAAAAAAAAAAAAAAAAAAGTGTGCATCACACAGAGACTAGGAAATGAAGGCACCAGAATATTTCAGGGCTCAGTCAAGGTGGCAGTTTAACACAGCCAGGATCTCTGGGGCCCACATTTAGGCTCTATCTACTCCTTCATGCATATCCCCATCAACAGAGGTCAAAGTCAAGGTTAGCACTACCTCATTTCCCCAGAACACAAGCAAGAGCAAGGTCTCGGGACACCTATACCTTCTCTTCCTCCCACCTGGGTGCTGCCATGTGCTGACTCGACACTGTAGTTTCCTTAGGGTAAGAGGAATGCTAAACCTATCTTTTAATTATTATTATTTTATGACTAATTTTCCGGGCAAATCTTTTATTTGTGCAAAAGCCCATCAAGCCCTAAGCACATTCTTATCTTTGAATTTTATCTCTCTTTTTAATTAAAAAAAAAAACTCACATAAGGAAACTCAAATTGGGTCACCATCAAAAACTTCTTTTTCTTCTCAAAGAGCAGCTCTGTGTATATTAACCCTTGTGCTGCTGTGGACTGGTGAGGCAGTTGAATCACTTGGCCTCTCTGGGGTGGTTTTCCTTTCTACAGTAAATGCTCTGGTGGGTTCTTCTGTAAACTCCTTCTGGCTCTGACACACCACAGCCTCATTTCCAAGCCAGAGCCATAAACACACTGCTCTGTCTCTCTGCTTAGGTTGGGATGGGAGGAGATAAGTGGCACAATGACCTCAAACACAAACAGGTCACACGGCACCTGCTCCAGAGGGTGGCAGGCCCACTTGTTCAGGACCTGCTGAGTCACAGAGCTCATCTTTTGTCTTCTGGCATCAACATAAGGAAAAGGCCCAGCAATTCTTTTAAAGTCAAACCGTCTCATTTCCCTGCTTAGAATCCAAAATGTTCTTTTTTACTTAAAGTAAAACAAGAACCCTAGTCAGGACTGTGAAGGTCCTACATGCTCTGTCAGCACTGTGTTCCTCTCCTGTCCCTGCAGACTCAGGTCACCCCATTGCAGCCACACTGGGCTGCTCCCTGTTCTGTGGACAAAGCACTGATGCCTGCACCTCAGGCCCCACCTTAATCATCTTCTCTGCTTGGGATTCACATCCTCCAAACCAATGAATCTCCCAAGGTACATCAGACCAAATCCAGAGATTCTTGGTTGTCATACCTGGCAAAGGAGTACCTGGATGGGTGGACCAGAGATAGATACCCTAAAATGCACAGATGGCCTCCAGCAAGAAAGAGATGTTCATTCCAGAATGCCAATAAAGGAATAAAGGTGTCATCTTCAACCTGCAGTTGTTGAAACAGAGGCTCCAGATAAGCCTTACACTATCCTCAGAGTATCTACTCTAGATGTGGTTCTGTTTGCACTGTACACTTTTCTCTTCAGCCCCTTGGAGCTGAGGTCTTTGATCCCAGCCCTCAGCCCTGTGGACCACTAAGTACTGACTAATGAGTCCCTGTGTCATTGCCCTCTGTTCAAAGCTGCCTCACTTGGGCATCCACCTCTTCCTTAGAAAGCCCCCTCCCCTCTCCCTCCCTCCTTCCCTCCCTCCCTCCTTCCCTCCCTCCCTCATGTGTATTTTTCTAGGTGCACACACTGTGAGCCTCCAACACATTCTCTCTCTCTCTCTCTCTCTCTCTCTCTCTCTCTCTCTCTCTCTCTCTCTCTCTCTCTGCTCTCCCATGAGCCTTCTGCCTTGACTCTGAACAATGTGAACTGGGTCTGGGAGTGCCCTGGTTGATTATGTAGATTCCCTCTCCTTGAGACATCATAGACTTCCAAACGAGACAGTTCCACAGCTATCTACTAGATAAAAGAGTACCAATGTCAGCATCGATGAGACATCAGAGGAAGCTGTGGTCCACCCCACTGACACTCCACAGGAATGTCACCTTCTGAAGGTCAACAACAACCAGACTCTGCTATAGGTTGAGTCAGAATGTCCTCCACGGGCTTGTGTTAAGAATTTCCTTCCCAGCCTCTGGTTCTATCTTGAGAGGCCCTGAAAAGTTAACTAGGTAGAACCTAGCTGCAGGAAGTAAGTCACTAAGGACGGGTCTTTGGGGATACTTTGTTCCGGTTGACTTCCTGCTTCCCCTTTCTCTGCTTCCTGGCTGCCGTGTGGGCCACAGTGTTCTGCCAAGGCCCCCTCACCATAATGGCATCCCTGAAATCATAGCCAAGTGATACCTTTTCCCCACAAGCTGTTTTTATAGCACCTGGACCACAGCGGTGCAAAAGTAACTAACATAGGTAGGTCTTCATTCTAGGCTCAGGTCACAGACCCCACTACCTCTAGACCATCCTAGCCATCAGGGCCTACAGCAGCCATACCACAAGGGTCCCTTGGGGCATACTTGGAAAATGGACCTCTGAGTGGGCTTTTTTTCATGGGGGAAAATGATACAGGCTTCCTTCCCACTGTACACCGCTGCACACTGAAATCCAACAATCCCCAAGTCTCACCCTTCCACCTTTCTTGCCGCTCATCTCTGATCAACGGCCACTTATGTCTTCCTACAGCTGCTCATGGGCTCCTGGCCCAATTCCCAGAATTTAAGAATGTCTCTGAACATATCCAGCCCTCCCTATGTGATTCCAGTTTTTTGGGGGGTTTTTTGACACAACTCTCGGGTACTCAGTAAATCCACAAAAAGAAAAGACAGATAAAGGAGGGAAGAGGAGGAGGAAGAAGTGGGAAATGAAGAGTAGGGGGGATGAAGGAAGGGAGAGAAGGGAAGGAGGGAATGGAATATTCAGTCCTTTATATTGACTGTTTCAACCTCTCTGGCTTCCAAAGCATAATTGCTGCAATTCTCTGACCTTTTGGAGCATGCTCCTTAGCTCCATCTTATAATTATAAACTCGAAGACTCAGCAAAAAGCAAAATGGCATTTGATAGGATGACGCACACCTACAATCCCAGCTCTTAGCAGGAGGAGACAGGAACATGCTAAGTTCAAAACCAACCTGAGCAACACAGTGAGACCCCGTGAAAAAGAAAGAGAAAGCAAAAAAGAAGAAAGCAGAGGAGGGAGGAGGGGGGGCACTTCCTTAAGTACACTGAGAGGCAGCAAGAGGCCCAGGCATCTTCAGCCTGGCCACGCTGAACCCCTGGGTGTGAAATAGAACGGGTATATTCCCTTCACAAAGCAATCATAGCAAAGGCACCAGATGCTCACCGGCAAACAAGAGCCATGTGAGCAGGAGCAGAGCCATTCTGGGCCTCTTTACAGATGCTGCTAGCCTCAGATATGGGCTTCTGGGCCCCAAGGAGGTCCTGATTTTGGGAAAGACACAATCCTGCTGCTTTCGGTCCCAGCACGGCTTCCAAGGCTCAAGTGCTGAGGCCTGCTGTCTACTCTGCTTCCGGCTTTCTATGTAGTGGAGTCCCCTGCTTCTCACTCTGGCCTGCCTCTACCTATAAAATATGAAGGCTGGAGGGGACAGCTCCTGGGGGCCCTGTGATAGAAAGAAGAACTCTAGGTTCTGGGGCACCTGAAGTGAAAAGCACCAGCAGGCCAGGACCCCAGAGTAAGACTCTCACCCTCTGCCCTGGTCCCCTTGTGGTCCTGAACACAAGCCTTCACTAGCCAATGAATGAATTGGCACAGCTAAAGCCCACGGCCACTCACACCAGAGCCTGCTAATATCCTAGCCTTTGCTTTCCTCAGGTCTCTGTACCTCAAACCTTTGTTCTTGGCTTAGATCCAGTGTTTCTCATAGTTAGAGAAGGAAGAACACTGGGTAATCACCTCTCTTCTGTCATACAGTGTGGGCTTTTTCAGACATCTCTTATTAGGCTCCTCCCAACTTGTTCCTCCCTGAGAAAGCTAGGCCTCAGAGAAATTAAGAAACATGTATATCACACAGCTCTTGCACGTCAAGGCCAGAATTATAGCCTGGGTACAATATAAGTTAGCTTTACATCACCTGAGAAGACACTTACAGTGAGAGGCTTCTGCTCTCCCTAGTGAAGAGCACATGTGTTATGGAAGAAGGCAGCATGTTGCCCTGATAAGCCAGGGTTTACAGCTTATGCATGACAGGACAAGATACAATAATGAAAGATACCTTTGTGTGTGTGTGTGTGTGTGTGTGTGTTTACATCTGTGGTTATATCTGTGTGGTAACATGTGGGTGCATGTTTATACACGTGTGTAGAGGCCCAAAGCTGACATTAGATAGCTTTCTTTTTTTTTTTTAAGATAGCTTTCTTTGGGGCTGGAGAGATGGCTCAGAAGTTAAGAGCATAAGTTCAATTCCCAGCAACCACATGGTGGCTCACAACCATCTGTAATGAGACCTGGTGCCCTCTTCTGGCCTGCAGGAATACATGCAGACAGAATACTATATACATAATAAATAAATAAAATCTTTTTAAAAAAGATAGCTTTCTTAAAGGCTCTCCCGCCTCATTTACTGAGACATGGTCTCTCACTGATATGAAGCTGACTGAATCCAGCTAGTCTAGCCAGCCTGCCTCTGGATTCCTGCTCTGTACATCCTGAATGATGAGCATATAGGTGGCTGCTACACCTACCCAGTTTTTAATGTGGGTTCTGGGATCTAAATGCCAGCCCTCACACTTTACCCACGGAGCCATCTCCCCAAAGCCCAAGACGAGCAACTTATAACTCTGGTTTTCTGATCTAGAGTGGAGGGGGTCACACTTACTTCAATGTCACAAGAACTGAACCTGATGATACATTTAAAAATATTCGACATGGGTATGTGACCCTCCTGCCTCTTCCTCACAGCCTGGCTTCAACTCTTCTTAGGCTCAGTATCTGCCTCTCTCAGACCTTACCCCAAGGTTTAGATATGAATAGACTCACCTCAGCAAATGTCTCTCCCATAGAGATACCCAAGGCAGTGAACTCCTTCCTCTTCTCATGCAGCCCCATCGGGCGTCACTCCAGGGCAGAGGACGCGGCAAAACACTAAGGTTGGCATCCTCTGCCTCCCCCCCCAAGCCTGGTCATTTGCCATCCTCTCACACGCTCTCCAGCTGACCATTGGCACACAGACACTGCAAGCCAGATGTTCCAGTTTTGTTCAGGGCAGCTTAAGCAAAGCCTTTAAAGCAAAAATTCTTGGCCATTTCAGGGATGTCTCTCTTCTGTCTTCATCTTTCTGATACATAAGGGATTTTTAAGAAGGAAATGGAGAGGGGAGCAAGCATCCTATAACATAGGAGCCTGTTGCTGCGGCTACCTTGCGTTGTCTGTCCTGTCATGTTTAAAGAAAAAGAAGGGGGACTTCGGGAAGGAGCCAATTTGCACCAACCCCTGGGGCATGTCTGCAGCTCTAGAAGGTGCCTGGGGGGGGGGAGCTGAGCAGTTGACAATCATGTGGCAAACAGAGTTTAAAAGAGACTTGCCGGGGGCTGGAGAGATGGCTCAGCGGTTAGGAGCACCGTCTGCTCTTCCAGAGGACCCCGGTTCGATTCCCAGCACCCACATGGCAGCTGACAACTGTCTGTAGTTCCAGTTCCAGGCAAACACCAAGGCAAATAAATAAATAAACAATAAATAAATAAAGTTAAAAAAAAACTTTAAAAAAAAAAAAAAAAAAAAAAAAAAAAAAAAAAGAGACTTGCCTTAGACAGCATCGGTAACTGTCATCCTCATGCTCCCCGTGTGTTTCCCCAGTAGACCTTACCACGATGTGCTAGAGAGAGGAACAACACCCACATCCCATCCCTGGAGACCAGGGTGTCTGAAACAATGACCTGGGGCTTGATGCCCCAAGAAAGGTGATTTGAACACTTATATAAAAGAGGTTGTCACGGGCAACATAACCCAGTGCTCCCAAGAGCCACAACACTGCCCTGAGATTCCCAGAGAGCCGGGCCTGATTGTAGTGTTAGTTAGTCACAGGCCCTGCCTGACCCAAACCACAGGAGGAACTATCAACCCAAAGAGGACTGAGGCTTCCAATAACAGCTGAGCAACTCCTACCAAATCTGTACTCCCACAGACAACATACAGTTTAGATAAATAATTTAAGAACATTGGTCAGATAACATACACCACTCCAAAAAAAAGAAGAAATTAACTCTTAGAACATCAGTGGGTGTGTTTCCTGTTTGTAAACCTTGCTCCTTAGAGGAGATACCACACAAAGTAGCTAAATCTATAGAAAAGCTACTAAAGTAGCTGGAAGAATCAGGAAATGAGAGCGAGTGATGGAGAGAGGATGAGAGGAAGCCCTGATCTTTGCACATCGCCTCTGCCTGGCCTGTGCCTGATCCAAGAGAGCTCCAAACTGATTCTATAAAAACTGATCGGACCCTTCCACTTACTGCCACCCAGAGGGAATATGGCCTGAAGGTCAAGTTCAGCCAAACTGAAAACTGTGGCTGAGTTCAGTAGGCAGAGAGCTTGCCTAGAGTGTATGAAGCCCTGGGTTCCAGCCTTAGCACCTAGGAAGTGGAGGAAAGAGGATCAGGAGTGTAAAGTCATCCTCAGCTACATAGCAAGTTTGAGGCCAGCTTGGCATGCATGAAGGGTTATCTTTAAAAAATTAAATCAGCACATTTCAGAGGAATATAACCAAACCCAGAGTCCCTTCAACATGCCATTTACAATACAATCTAAAACTGCTAGACAACTGAAGAAATGGGAAGATATGGCTTTACTCAGGAGGCCATCAAGGACACCAATAGTGGGGTGACATTGTAGATTGATGTCACACAACAATTAGTGTGATATCACTTTGAAGGGGAAGCTTCTTCTGAGCACAGAGAGCCCTGCCTTGCCCCAGCTCCCCCATGCATGGGCGTGTGATGTGGGAGGGTTGAGTTCTTCTGCTTCACTTGCCCCGAGAGACTGATGCAACTTGTCCTTTTACAATTTTTGTGATGTTGGATGAAATAACATCCTAGACGTGCCTAAAGCAACACTGATGTCTAAATAACAATGTCCCAAGTCCCCTTTCAAATACAAGGAGTCTTTAAGCTTCCCAACATTTTATTCTCATCAGCTTTTAAAAATGTTTTTGCAGTAGGGCATGATGGCACATGCCTTTAATCCTAGCACTTGGGAGGCAGAGACAGGTAGATCTCTGAATTTGAGGTCAGCCTGATCTACAGAGCAGGTTCCAGGACAGCCAGGGCTATACATAGAAAAATCCTGTATCAATTAAATAAATAAATAATAAAATAAAGAGCAAATGTTTTGCATCCAATTACCTGAGGTCTCAGGAACTCTCTAACAACATGTCCTGTCTAACAACATGCTTATATCCAGCCACAGCTTCATCAAGTCTCCAGGAGAGGTTAAAAGAGAAATGCAGGACCCCACGGACAACAAAAACACATTATCTTCCTCACACATAGGAAGATGCCTAGAACATACACCTATAACAAAGAATAGAGTCACAAAGAAAGGGAAATAAAACAAATATATTCAATCTCAGTTTTGCATACTATGAGAACCTTCTGGAAAGAAGGCCAAAGACCCAGTTACCTTCTTTCTCCTCTCAGCTTCCCCTGGGAAGTCACGCTAACATTTGCCGTTATCCATTATCCCATCACTTCTGCATTGGGGCTGCCAGGGTTGGTTCCAAAAAAAAAAAAAAAAGAAAGAAAGAAATGTTGGGAGTGGGTGCAGGATTGATGCAGAGTCTCCTGGCTCCCCATGGAAAATTCATAAAGGAAGACTCTGTTAATCAGGCACAGAAACACAAACCTATGTCATCAGAACACTCAGGAGGCTGCCAGCCTCAGAAAGCCAAGAAAGAAAAAAAAACCTTGACCACAGTCAGCACTGTAGAAAACTCCAAAGACACACTCATGCTTCTGTTTCATTCCTGCTGCTGCTTTGTTTGTGAGCTATAAAGAAAGCTGATAGAAGGGGAATGTTAGTCCCATTTTACAAATGAAGAAGTTAAGACCCTACAAGGTGGTATGACTTGTTCACTGTCACTGTGCTAATCTCTGGGCAGAGGATCCACACCAGGTAGGTGACAGGAGCATCCTTTGCTGGTAACATATGAGCAAAGCTAGTCAGAATCTCCCACCCTGCTGGGCTCCTAAGTCTTTTAGGAGAACCTTCTAAAGTCTAAGAGAAAGAGAGGCCTTTCTCTCGGCTATAAAGCTCTGTGCTCCTCCTAGGTTAGACTTCTGTGGACCACCATTCACTGAGATGAGCAGCTGAGTCTCTCTCTCTCTCTCTCTCTCTCTCTCTCTCACACACACACACACACACACACACACACACACACACACACACACACACACCTGAAGAAGGCCTATGTTCACCTCTCAGTACTGTTCTGGAAGTCCAGCCAGGCCTCTAGACTCAGGCCTAGTGTCCTGCAAGGATAGAGAGTATCTATCCCCTTACCCCTGTTCATATTTCCATCTCCTGGTACCCAGCCAAGGCCCAGTGCACGGGTGACAAATTCAAATCTCTGGGCTGACATCTCCTTCCCTGGAGTCTAAAGTAGTCTCACCCTCATTGGATACCTTCCCCAGATATATAGGATACAATTTCCACAGAGCTTATGGTCTGAGTGCTAAGGAATGGGCTCTCTATGCTGTCAGTCCCAACCCCTTAGCCTGCCCCACCAGGTGCCCCAGACCAGAGCCTCCAACCTTCTCCCAGCCCCAGCACTTCCTTATACTGCTATTCTGCGCTGCTCATAAATCACCAAGTTTGACTCATTTTTCTTCATAAATCCTGAGCTTCCAGACTCCTGTTTGATTTGTGTTCCTGAATTATCCATGAAATTTTCAGTGGCTTAGTGAACCACCAAGCTGAGGTCCCTTTGGCCCATAAGAAAAGATCTAAAGGCTGAGAGAAGTGATAGAAGGCCCACCAAAGTCAGGGGAAACATGACAATCCTGAAGAGAGGCCAAGTCTGGATGGAAACTTCTGGAAGGCCACTGAGCAGCTCAGAAGGAGCCATTGCAGCTGCTATCCAAGGAAGAAAAATCTCAAAGGGGTTACTTACAAGCACACAGTCTGCCAAGGACACCATTTCACAGAGCATGAGGACTAGAAGGAGAGGCTAGGATATAGGGGTCATGGGGTAGAGCAAATGCCCAGGGCTAGGATGTCGGGGTCAGGGGATAGAACAATTGCCCAGTTGGTAGAGGGCAGAGTGATTTGTTTGCGCATCATGCACAAAGCCTTGGGTTTCATGGCCAGCACCCATAAAACAGGTATGATGCTGAATACCTAGAATCCCAGCACTTGAGAAGCAGAGGCAGAAGAATCAGGATGTTCAAAGTCATCCTACATAGTGAATTTGAGGCCAGCCTGGTATTTGTAAGACTCCTGTTTAAACAAACAAACACAACAACAAAAACCCCACTGAAAGGGTTTTTTATTTTAATTGCACTAAAACATATTTGAAGTAAAAACATCTTGAGTATACAGTTTAGTGGCATAAATTACATTAATGACCTTGCTATGTAGCCATTGCCATGGTCAATCTGATCCTGTGGGCTAAATACCCAATGCAGAAAGACAAGAAGAATGTTCAGGGCTCACAGCACATCTGCAGTACTTTGGAATTTGTCCAGCCAGGAGTTACTCAGACCAGTGTGGGGACATACTAAGCCTGTACTCCAGAAGAGAAGATCCCCTCACAATGTTCCTTATCTCCATCCAACAAGGAGCCCCTCCACCTACCAGCATATATATAGTTATATATAGTCATACACATATACTATACATATGTAGTGATTTGTATAGCGTGAACTTGAGAAATGGCCCCCAGCCATCTAAGCTAGTAAAAACAGTGGGGATGGATGGAGGCCCTGCAGGCTGGAACTCAGCATCCCCTGCTGAACGAGGAAGACTTCTCTACATTGCTTCCTGGCTTCCTCTATCACCTGCCACTGAGCTTTACAGCCCCTCAGTGAGGAATGATCCCTCCCCTTTAAAATCAAAAGCATCCATCCACACAGAGCCATCCAAAAATGTCCTTGCCAGTTGCCAACCACAGCCCTTCTCTATCAAATGGAACAGTGTAGTGTAGCTTTATTAAGGCCCAGGTGCCTAAGCTGGCAGAGGAGAAATTCACTGGGAGGGACCAGTGAATAAAATACATCTCACTAGCAGACACATGCACACATTAAACACATGTGTTTAATTAAACACATGTTCAAGTCCTTTCTGCGCTCCCTCTGGCCTAGTGAGCAGGTACGGCCTAGACATGCAGAACGACGCCGGCGAGTTCATGGACCTGTACGTGTCTCGGAAATGCTCTGCGAGCAATCGCATCATTGGTGCCAAGGACCACGCATCCATCCAGATGAATGTGGCTGACATTGACAAGGCCACAGGCCGGTTTAATGGCCACTTTGAAACCTATGCTATCTGTGGAGCCATTCGCAGGATGGGTGAATCAGATGATTCTATTCTCCTATTGGCTAAAGTTGATGGAATTGTCTCAAAGAACTTCTGATCAGAAGAGGTTGGGGAATATCTGTCATAAATAAAAATGAGAAAGTAAAAAAAAAAAAAACAAAACACATGTTCAATTGCTGTGAGGAGTCACTTCCTGACAATAATGCTCTCACACACCCCTCGTGTGTGTGTGTGTGTGTGTGTGTGTGTGTGTGTGTGTGTGTGCACATGACTGTCTGGGCAAAGCTGAGTCTTTAGAGAGATTTAGAGAGATTCAAGGAAAGGACAGCTGAAAGTTTATAAAGCTTCTTTGAGCCAAGTCCAGCAGTTCAGGTCTGTAGTATATACAGAGAGTCATTGGAAGAGCACTGGGAAGGGAGAGGGTTTCTGGGGGCCCAGGCCCCCTGCTCCCCCTGACCCCTTAGCCAGGCCTGTCTCCTCCAGAGAGTTTCCTGTCACTGTCACCTCCTGGATAAACAGCTGGACAGCCACTGATGAGGAACAGTTAGTTACACACAGTGACTGTAGGAGGAAGGCTAAAACACTTTGGAGATGTATCTTAGAGTCATCCAGTCACTTCCTCCATGTCACAGGGTCTGGAACAAGCCCCCCCCCCCCCACACACACACACTGTTCTGCTTTCTTCCCCTGAGAAGCTCAAAGAAGCTGAGCGGGATCATTTAGGTCACCCTGAGTCCTTCCTGCCACACCTAGAACCTCACTGAAACACACTCCTGCAGGCCAACCCAGCTAAAAATATCCAGGCCCCAATGGACACCATCTAAATAGAGTCCCAGTCCCCACCACCACACTGTTCACAGCACTTGACTCAGCCTTGGTTTGCTCATCTGTACAACGAGCTCAGACACTTGCTTGGTAAGGTTGCTGTCCAGATACTTGGCACAGCGCTTACGAGGCAGGTACTGAGAAACCCCTCCTCAGTCAGACATGGGGTTCACACTTGCTATGCCAGCACTAGGGAGATTGTTGTGAGTTAAAGGCCCATCTGAAGAGAAAAGCAAGTTCCAGGTCAGCCAGGAATATATAGAAAGACTATACACACACACACACACACACACACACACACACACACAAACACACACACACACATACACACACACACACACACACACACACACACACACGTTCTCAGGGTTACACCTGAAAAAAACACCACCAATCATCAGATCCCACTCAGCAGTCCCTCCTATCTCTTATTCCCCTTCAACCTCATCCCCATGATCAGCCCAACTCTTGACCTAACATGGCGGAAAAAAGGAAGCTCATGGCCACTGTGAGCCATTAAGACAGCATGGGCTTTGTATACCAAGGGTCCCAATCCAGGACCTCTTCTGATTAACCTGATTTTAAGCAGCAGCCTCATTATCTGAGGCTCCTGGTCCCTGCTGGTCCTCTGCTTCTTCTTTTTCTTCTTCTTGTTTTATAAGCAAGCAGCCATACAGCTGCACCCTAAGTCACGAGCAGACTTTTGCTGTTGTAATCAAATAAAACTTACAACAAAGAGAATTAGCCCCACACGGGTGCTGCGTGCCCTGATTAGTCTGCTCCTCAGAGATAAGCTCTCTAGTAAGCAAAGGCTGGAAGAGCATACATTTGTTTCCACTCTTTGTTGATTCTTCCAAGTCTTGAAATGGTGATGGCTTTAGATTTAATCCATATTCCAGACAGTGAATTCCAAGGACAGCCAGAGTGCCTTGGCGCTCCATCTCATCCTGACACACTCAGGGTGAGCTGTCTGGACCTTGTGTGGGTCTCTCCCCATTCTTCTTCAAGGATGTGGAGAGCATCAGTTGGTCCTCTGGTCTCAGGGAGGTATAGTTAAACAAACATGGGCTTCTAGTCAATGTAGCTTGCATTCAAATCCTGTGTCACTAGTTAAATGACGAAGAATGAGTCACTTCCACATCCTCGGGTCCTCTCTCTGTAGAGGAGGTAAGGATCGATAAAAGCAAGCGCTTAGGGTCACATAGTACTGTCTCCAGCGTCAGTTACGGTGCTAGATTCTCAGCTTCACTTCTTCCAAGCCACGCCCTTTGGTTTCTCCCAGTTCTTTCTGTCCCAGGCTCCTTTTCTGTCCAATCAGCATGGAGATGGTGCCTTCTGCATGGTGCTACTGTACGGACAAATAAGGTCAGCCCACAGGAAGTGCTGAGAAGAATGCCTGCTGTGGGGACAGCACAAGACCCACTGTGTGACGTTTGGCACTGCTACTTGCGAATATCATAGGAGCTGTTTTCCAACCTGTAGGTTCTTCTTCTACCTCCAGGGGGCAGCCAAGCAGCCCTGAGCGTGGGATCCTTGGAACTCCCAGACAGGGTGCATGGAACGGAGCTAATAGCGGCTTCCATTAGGGCAAGTCTGGAGCTAGGAGTGTGGAAGTGGGGCAGGGAATGACTGGGGAAGAAGGATCAGCAGGAACCAGAGCTAAGGTAGGATGGACTCCAGACCTTCAGGCCGCAACTTTGTGGAGCTGATAAGCCAAAAATGTGGGTCTTCGCCCTTGGCAATTCTAGGAAAAAATGCCCAGCAGCCTTGACTTTGAAATGTACTCCACTCAACTGTGAATGAATAATTTACAGCCTTTGATCTTATATTGCTGAGGAGAAGGAGAGGGAGAAGCCCACGAGGTCTGTGGGTACCAGAAGAGAACACATCACTTAACCCTCTCTGCCTACCTTGGCATCCAAGCCTCCTATAGAGACCATTCTCGGCGTATGGGCTTTGGAAAGCCAGTCATTCCTGTCTCTATACATCAAGGCCACAAGCATACGTTGGGACTAGCACATGACTAACACGGGAGGAAAAGGCAAAAGGAAAGATGTAAGCAGGCCAGTGCAGACAGGTATTGAGCTATTCTTATCACTACCAAAGACTCAGTCAGGATGCCCCCACTTAGAACCAGCTCCTGTGTCGACAAGTTGCTCTCTCCTCATGCAGAAAACATCGACAAATCCTTTCTTCACCAGCATCAGTGAGAATGGCATGAACAGCTTCTGCTTAGGATAGTACAAGCTGCAGATGCCTATCTGCCGACTGGGGACTTGACTTCTTCATAAAACCAGCTCCCGTTTCTAGGAGCCCCAAGTCTCACCATGGAGTGCCTGGGTTTTCACTCACTTGCTGCTCAGCAGGACTCTCTCTTCTCTCCAGACCCCTGCAAACTGGCAATGACAAAATAAATAAATCACTAAATGAGTGCTTTTAAAATTGAAATGTAGCATGGCTTTAGCTAAGAATTTCAAGTACCTCCTGCATGGGAGTGACTGTGCTCTTGAGGATATCAGATGTCAGAAGGAGGGGTTCAATACAGCACTGCCTGACCCCAAAGCCTTAGAGGGCAGAAACAACTCCTGTTCCACACACATACACACTCACATGCATGATCACAGGCACATATATGCACATACACAAGCGGGCAATTACACACACACATGCACACACGAAAGCACACACACAGAGTTTCTCTCCAGGAACACATAGGCCACCAATGCTATTGGTTGGAAGGGTTTGATGACCAATCATACATGTAACTCAAAACAACTCTCTATGGTCCCTAAGCATTCAGCAACAGCCAGACCCAAGAGCAGGCCTCTTCAGGTTCCACAATGACATATCTCTTGGGGACATACTTACTCTGGCATCTGTTTCCACTACGCCTCCCCTTATTCCAGCAGACACAACTATAGATAAAAGACCCCATTTGTGAACAATGAAATGTTTACGTTCCCCCTGCACCCCAAGATCTTACTCTGCTAGGAACCAATCAATAAACAGGCCTTGGTGTGTGAAGAATCATTATGACATATGCCAACCAGATGCAAGCCTCAGCTTAGGCTTGATCAGCCTGGAGGCTGTCATGTCCTCTCTCAACACATGGCTCACTCAGTCCTGACTGGCAGTCCCTGCTGGGAAGAAGCCCAATACTGGTGTGAAAAGGCCACGCCCCCAACATTGCCTTCCTTCTGGGGGGCTCAGTCATAGCCCTGCTCAGGTGAGGGAAGAGGACAGTGTCTGGCTCCCATCTACCCCTCCTCTGTCTGTTTCTTGCCTTTGTTTCTTTAGATAACCTTCCTGCCATACACGGGCATTTTCAAAGCTGGCTTCCACTGGCCTCCAGGAATAGCTCAGCCTAGTTCTCCATTCCTCACCTGAGGCCTGCCCCTCAGCCTTAGCTGGACCAGATCTTTGTTCCTAGAAGGTAGAGGCATGACCTAGCCCTCTCTCGTCCAGCTGTTGTGAATACTGTTTTGTTGGCAGAGGAACCACTCCACTGACCCAGCTCCAGATCTTATGTTGCCTACTGTACATAGATATGTACAGTATCTATGTCACCTCTGCCAGAAAGCCACCCAGTCACACGCCAGGAGTCCATCATTCCTCACTCAGGAACGCTTACTCCTCCCTGTGACAGAACTGTGGTCCTTGGGAGCAACAGCAGGGTCTCAAGAAGTTTGGTGCTATAGGCACATGGGAGCTTAGTAAAGATTGGATGAAGACCTTGTCTTTTCCCTGGAGCAGGGACCTCAGGAAGATTGACAGCCACACCTTTTCAGATCTCTCCTGGCCCCCAGGCAGTGTGTACCTTATCCACAGAGTACACGTACAGCTACCAGCTTGCTGGGCGCTTCCAGGGGAGATGGGTGCTGTGCTAAGCACTTAACTCTCATTATCCTGTTTACTCCTCACAATAGCCAGGTCATGGGGACACCATTAGTACCACTTTCAGGTGAGGGAATGAAAGATCAGAAGGGTTAATTGAGCTGACCAGAACAGCACAGTAACTATGTGAAACAGAAAAAAATCAAAACAAAACAAAATGAGGTGTGGCTGCTTCTGGTGTGTGGCTGGAATCCTCCTGAACCTATCTGCTGGCCCCAAGGCATTCATACCCATCACAGGACCCAGCACCCAGGGCATCCACACCCATCACAGGACCCGGCACCCAGGGCATCCACACCCATCACAGAGCCCCCTGCATGGCATTTGATGTGAAGATGAAAAGGATGAGAGGCTCAGCTGAGCCCCAAAGTGTTATTTGTTCTCTACCACATCAAGACTCAGACCCCTCCCCCTCTGAAAGCGTTAATAATAGGATTATCCAGTGAGTCTGTTTTCCATCAAGGGAAGCTTAGTCCTTACCTGAGAGGCGAACAGCTTATCATCACAGGTACCCAAAGCCTCATACACACACTAATGTCATGACAGGGAACCTGGACCACGGAAGTCCCAAGACTCTCACCAGGCCCCACAAGGCTGCTTCACCTCTTCCTATGCTCTCCACTATGGACAGCCTGGAGAAAGGAAGCCAGCAAGAGGAGGATGGGAGAAGGGGAAAAGGAACGAGGGAAGATGGGTGGAGGAGAAGGAGTAAAAAAGGAGGCAAGGAGAAGGAGGGGAAGTATGAGGAAGGGCACCATCTTCTCTGGTCCAGTGCTGGAGGCTACAGGCACCAGACTGAGATAAGCAGGTGCTCAGGACCACACATATCCTGGGAAGAACTTAAAGGAGCCACTCTTAAGAAAAAGGACAGGGCCCAATGTAATGGCATATGCTTATAATGCTAGCACCTAGAGGGAGAGGTAGAGAGGTACCACATGCCTATGGTCAGCCTGAGTTATATGAGGCCCTGTCTCACAAAGCATACAGACAGGGGTCTGGAGAGATGTCTCAGAACTGAAGAGTACTTGTTACTCCTACAGAGGACCCTGGTTCTATTCCCAGCACCTAGATGGTGGCTCACAACCATCTGTAATTCCCAGGTCCAGGAAATCTGTGGTGGTTTGAAAAGAAGTGGTCCTCAAAGGACGCATCACTAGTAGGAGGTACGGCCTTGTTGAAAAAGGTGTGTCACTGTGGGGTGGGCTCTAAGGTCTCCTTTGCTCAAGCTACACCCAGTGACATAGTTCACTTCCTGCTGCCTATAGATGAGACGTAGAACTCCCAGCTCCTTCTCCAGCACCATATCTGCCTGCATGCCGCCATGCTTTCCACCATGATGTCAACGGACTAAATCTCTGAAACTGTAAGCCACTCCAATTAAATGTTTTCCTTTATAAGAGTTTCCATGATCGGGGCTGGAGAGATGGCTCAGCGGTTAAGAGCACCCTCTGCTCTTCCAGAGGACCCGGGTTCGTTTCCCAGCACCCACATGGCAGCTAACAACTGTCTGTAGTTCCAGTTCCAGGCAAACACCAAGGCAAATAAATAAATAAAGTTTTTTTTTTTAAAAAAAAAAGAGTTTCCATGATCACAGTGTCTCTTTACAGCAATAAACAGGATCCAACACCTTCTTCTGACTACTTCAGGCACCAAATACGCGCATTGTGCACATACAGGCAAACCACTCACACATAAAATAAAATGATTTTTGAAAAAGCATACATTTAGATATGCATGAATGCATAATGGATAATAGGATCCTGAGCAATTCTCCATGTCATCTGAGTCTCCATGTCTGACACTTCCATGTGCCCATCTGAGGAAAGGTGTGTCTCCCAGGGAATTATGTCTCTGTAAGGAGGCCAAGGTGTGTAGACATAAGAAACTATGACACTGATTACAAGCTTGCTGAATTCACTCACCTTCACAATGACTCTCTAAATGTGAATGATGTCCCTGACTCTCTAAGTGAGGAAAGCAAGGCACAGAAAGGGTGAGTAAATTATCAGTAAGCTGGGGGTGGGGTGGGGGGTGCTTCAGGACAGCTAGTAGCTGCAGGCCCTTCAGTGCAGGACCATTGAGGTTTGCAGCCTCCATCAAGCTGGATTCAAGTGGAAGAGACAAGGGTAGGGACCTGTGAGCCCCTGATGACTTTTCCTCACTCTCTCACTAAGCAGCTCCAGTGCATCACCCTCATTGGCAAGATGCTGAGGCTCACAGTCCGAGGTCCCCTGTTAGAGGTCTGAGCCCATCCTGGCTAATCCTGCTTCCGTGTTGCTTGAATCCCAGCCTCTCTATCCTCTACACCCTACTCTCCAATCACCTGCCTCACTTCCCCAAATCCAAAGCCCCTCTTGCACTAGTAACTGGACATCCTGGAACTAGGCAGTGAGGTGAAGTGTGGTGCTTCCCTCTCTGCTCCAGCAGCCACTGACACCATCTGCTTCGCATGGCCGTGCCTGGGAGAGGCCTAATGTGGCTCTAGGCAGGCACCAGAAGCTCCGAGGTCTGGGGAAGAACCTTCCGTGGGGGACCAAGCTGGACCTCAAAGTCCCCAGCCACATGCCCAACACCCAGGGCACCCTGAGCCTTAAAAGCCAAGATCTTCTTCCCTTGTGTGTGATTTGGGAAAGGATCAAGGGACCTTGCCCATGATGGATTTCCCACCTAACCCTGGGAGCAAGTGGTCTCCACCAGATGCTCTGCACGGGGTACGTGGGACAAGGCTGCCCCCCTCAGGAAGTCGGAGGAGGAGGCCTCTAGACTCAAGGACTGAAATCTCTTCTGCATCTGCTGTGTAGAATCTCTTTGCAGGATTATCTTCATGATCCTCAACCTCACCCTGAGGCAGAGAGAAATCCATTTAAACGATGTCAAGAGAGAGCTCGGATCTGGAGAGGGGCTGAGGGTTTCTAAGCCCTGTCTTAGGGCGTGGGATTTGGACAGAGAGAATCCCTGAGTCAGAACCCTCACCCAGAACTGTCAGAGGACATTGTCCACAACCACATACCCCCTTCCCTGTCCTGACTGCTGACCTGTGGGCCCTTCCATCTCCTTCATCTCATCACCTCCAGTTGTCTGAAAGTACTTTCAGAGATCCAACTAAGATCTCTCCTGCAGCAACTGAAGCCTGGCTGGAGCCCTGGTTGTCCAGGGCCGGAAGAGATGAGGGCAGGGCACCAGTAGAAGAGAAAACAAGGCAGAGAACGTGTGACGAAGGAGTGGATGGGAGACAGAAACTAGAAGCTGCAGATCAGGGGAGGCACATCACAGTGAGGGAGCATCTCTGCAAGACAATCACCTGCGCTTCTGTCGGCCCAAAGCCTGCTTTCCCCCAAGACAGGCCAGCTACTCTTTTGCATCATTGGAAGGTATCTGTAGCAAGGAGCCAGGGCCCAGTCAGCAGTAAAATCCTTAGCCTTTGCTTCACAGCCAGCTCCAGTACAGAGATGGCAGTCTCCCAGGCAGGCCAACCATGGGTCTTTTTGTTGGTTTTGTGTGCTATTTATTTATCATGTTAGCATGGTGGGCATGCTTGTGCCACATGTGGAAGATAAAAAACAACTTCTAGGAGTTCCTTTTCTCCTTCTACCTTGTTGAAACAGGGTCTCTTGGTATTTCTATCATGTGATTGGTACATTCCAGGCCAACTGGTGATCAAGCTTCAGGGAGATTCCCCTGACTCCTTCTCCCATTTTACTAAAAGCATGCTGGGATCACAGATGCTCACCAACCACATTTGGCTTTTTATTTGTACATCTGGGGATGGACCTCAGATCATCAGGCTTACATTGTAAACACTCAGACCCGCAGAGGCATCTTGCATGGCCATAATTTATATTCTGAAATGGAATCTTATGTAGCCCAAGCTGGCCTGCAACTTGCTATGAAGTGCTCTGATGGATCCACAGACAAGCCAGCTTCCCGTCTGCATCTCAGACTGCTCCCCTAGTGGGGCGGGGGGTGGGGGGTGGGGGGCGACTCTCTCCATACACAGGTAAGCATTTCTTTTGTATTCAGACTCTACAATTCCTGGCACCAGCCACAGTGTGGATCTGATTAGTTGAGTCCAGGAATCACCAAAAAGACAAAATATATGAACTTTCTCCTGGCTTTGTTCTGGAGGAATTTCCAGAGCTGTTTTACCCTTAGCTAAGGCAAGATTTTTCAGAACCCCTATATATAGTAGGAGTAGAGTAATGACCAGGAATAAGGATATCTTCTTGGGAAAAACCACAGGACATCTGTTCAGCAGGGCCGACCATTCACTGGTTAGCAAGCTAGAGCCATGAAGCCCAGAGAAGGTGAAGGGCGGGTCTAAAGTCAAAGAGTGAGTCACAGATAACATGCTGAGATGAGGCAATGCCCAGTCCCTGTACCTACCTTTCTCCTGAGGCCAGAGACAACTTCACCAAGCCAAGAACCCTTCCTCTATAGAATAGTGCCCAGCGCCTAAGTATACAGGGAGGCCTGAGTTCAAATCCCAGCTCTTATCGTTTCTATATAAATACCTCAGACATTCACTTAAGCTCACTGAGCTTTTTTTTTTTTAAAAAAAAAAAAATCTGCAACATGAATGTATAGAGTCAGGCACAGTGTCACATACCTATAATCCCAGTTCTTAGGTACTGAAGCAGAGAGAATGCTAGTCTGAGTCTAGCCTGGGTTACATAGTAAGGGTCAGCCAGAAAGGGAAGGGGGTGGGCTATAATTGCTTACTTCCCAAGGCAGCTGGAAAGATTCAAGGAGACAATGACTATGAGCAATATTAAGGATGCAGGATGTACTCGGTCCGTGAAAAGCACGCAATAGCCAAGCCACTACTGTTTTCACACGCATGTACACTGACACACTCATGTGTGCTCACACATAGGTACTCCACACTCACAAACTCACCCACTCACACACAAACTGAATAATAAAAGGGAAGAAAATTAGAACCTGTCAACAGCCTGAGGCTTTGTCTCTCCCCGGCACACATGTAGTCTTGATGCCACCAGATGATAGGACTCAAGGGAGAAGAGACTCAAGATCCCCAAGGGGGCAGGATCCACCCTAAAGTTAAAAGGATAGGGACCAGCTTTACCATAGTCTGGACCACCTCTCCTAACTGGCTCCTGTTGGTCACCTAGCAACAAGCATCTCTCCCAAATTGCCCACTGCCTCCTCTTCTGCAAGTCAGCCACATACACTCTCATCCCACACATCTTCTAGGGCAGGCTCTCGGGCCTCAAGACTCATAAGAGTCTTGCTGGGATAGTCTGTGTGGAGACCAGAGCAATTGGTCTGGAATGGTCAGAACAAGAGTGTGGAAGGACATCATGGCCCTGCCTGAGTCATTCAGGCAGGATCCAGAGTTATGTGAGACCTCATTCAAAAGATATAGCTGTAAAATCTCCAAATACCTTACCTCTCGGAAGTGTTGGGGAAAGGCAGTGTGGAACAGAGGGGAAGGGGCAGAAGAAGCATGTACTGATTCTGAGATGCCATATGTCCTCATTAACTTGAGTCTAAAAACCCATACAGTTTTCAGGACTATGAGCCCAGTGGAGAGAGACCAGCCCTTTGCCCATAGTCTGTAAGTAAACTGCAGCAGTCTCCACGACTGGAGCTTAGATTTGGCCAACTCTGAGCACAGTGTGACTCCATGGCCCAGATCAGGAGGCTAGGTGTAGTATTATGTTTCTGGCCCGGCCTTTCCAGCCTAGCATTAAGGTTCTGACCTGCAGTCCTGCAGTTCCATAGTCCCACAGACCCTCAGTCCCGCAGAGACACACAGATGCTTACATTAATTTTATGCTGATCAGTCTAGGGCCCAGGCATATAACTTGCTAACTCTTTACTCTTAAACTAGACCATGATTCTCATCTTGTTTAGCCATACAACTCGGTACCTTTTCTCAGATCAGCATAGTAATCCTCTGCATCTCATGTCCATCTCACCATGTGTCTCTCTGGCTTCTCTGTGGCATCTCTGCTCTTTCTTCTTGTTCCCAAAGTTTTCTTAGTCTGGTAGGCCCACCCACACCTCCTGTCTGCCTTCAGCCAATCAGTATTTTTATTAAACCAGTAGGTGGGACAATTATTTAAAATGTAACAACACAATCCCACGGCAGCTAGGAGATGGGGCTTGGAGTTTGCTAGAAGGCAAGCTTTACCAGGGAGCCCAGCCCACACCAGGCCACTGGCACACAGAATGCACTGAACCAGGGCGTAGGCCAGACGGTGGTCTCCTTCCCACCCTCCCTTCTAGGGCTTTCACCTTCATTTGCTTCTTGTAGTCCTAGGCTCAGGACATCACCCGCCTCCACCAAAGGTTTGCTAAGACCCTGGCTTTCTGGCATAGAGACGCTGGGGCATGGATGAACACTTGTCTCCCTTTCTTCCACAGACAAGCTTCCTTAATAGCTATGACACCTAGATCCCTCTTCCTAACCACCCCAGGGAGCTTCCTGGCCCTGGCCCACACAGGCCCACATTCCTGGAATGTTTCTAGTACTAAGAAGTCTCTCGTTGCTTAGCTGCTGCAGAAGACACCCCCCCCCATCCCTGAGATCCTCCCCAACTCAGAATACCCCAGCTTCCACTCCCCCGGCACTTTCACCCACATCTGACTTCAAAGGGGGCAAACCTGAACTAACTTCAAAGGCTAGACCTGGGGATAAATCTGGGAGAGTTGAGAGTCTGGATTCCTGCATCAACTTCTGCTGCGACGTCAGGCCAGCCACTTCTCTGTGCCTTGGGTTTCCCATCTATGAAGCAGAGACAACAGTAGGTCCTCTCTCCAAACGATCACCGGGAGGATTTAGAAGTGACAAGCATTAGTCCGGGGCAGGACAGTCATGGATGCTCTTGTCAGGTCCTCTCAGGTACACAGAGGGAAAGCTAACTGCTAGACTGGAGTCTTCCCCACCCAAAACAAGGCCCCAGCCTAGGCAAGGGCACCAGCAAGGTGACAGACCTAAGTGCTGAGCTTAATTAGTTAGACCCAGAGATGGTCTGCTTGGTTCTGCTCACCCAACCCTGGTCAGGTACGGTTCGTTTGTTCAGGGCCTACCAAATCCCCTGTCCCTTTGTGTTCTGAGGGAACATCAAATGGCCCAGAGTCAACACCTACACCTCCCCTGCCCTCTGCTCCCTGATGTGAGCCTGCCCCAAAGGCCTCCCGAGCACAGCCTGGTTCCACTGAAACGATCTTGTCCTTCAATGTTCTGATTAAAGGACAATCAGGGATGTCCAGGTCTGAGCTGTCTGTCTCCCATTTCTCTCCTTTGTCATCCCAATCCATTCCCCATGTGACACCCAAAATCCCGGTCTAGCGAGGTTCTTACTGTCCAGGGGTCTTGATTGGGTTCATTTTCTCTGCCAGCTAAAGAATGAAAAGGCAGGAAAAAAATCTTAAGTGTGAGAGACACCAATGGAGAAATCTCAAACACTGAAAACAGCTGCAGACAGAAACAGCCATTGAAAATAGGCTTTTCCTGGGGGTGAGGAGGCACTCTGGTGTAGCAGAAACACAGAGAAAAAGACCCTCTTCAGAGCAGGAGGAGTCTCAGGAAGCTGGAACTCCAGTCTCTTCTCCAGGGCTGGGGTCTTCAGTCTCTGGAGCATCTTCCTCCCCTAATTTTAGGGTTGGTCAGTTTGAAGAAAGGCAGGGTAGTTGATTGGCCCATGACTGTTGTGTCACATGATCTGACCTGGCCTGGAACTCAAGTCAGTCAAGACTAGCAATGTGGGGGCGGGGCAGGGGTTACCAGGCTTTGGCTTTTAAGCTGCCAGGTTAGGAGAGTGAGAAAGAAGCAGGCCATCTTACAAGTTCACCACCTTTATTGCCTAGCTATGGCCCCTCCCCCTATCTGCCGGCCTGCCCGAGGGTCTAATGCCTAGGCCCTCTGTTCTGTAAGAGCAGCAGCCATGTACCCAGCATCACCAAGGCTTGAGCAAGGACTTTTGCAGCAGACGTCAGCTTCAGGCCCAGAGCAGGTTACTGACACCTGGAGAGGAGCCTTTTGCAAAATGCCAGGACAGTGATTTTGCTGGCTCACTTCCCTCCTCCCCTTCCTCCCGACCCTAGCCCATCTCCGTTCTTCCCTTCCCCTCCCCTCAGACAGACAGGAGCATCAAAGCGCGGAAAAACATTGAAATTGCCAAACGCAATTTCTCTCCGGAGACGACAAATTTGCTGCAATTTGTATTTCCAAACAGGAGTTGCAGTTCCTGAGCAGCTCCCAGGTAGGTTCCCTGCCCCCACCAAAGCATCCTTCATCACACCCAGGACAGTGCTGGCCCCATCTCTGCTGCAGGAGATGGGGTACCAAGGACTGGGAGGCTGTCAGAGCAAGGGCTGCCAGGACAGGCTCTGCATAGAGTGAACAGAGATATAAGTGGCCCTGGTAATGACAAGCTGGGCAGGGACTCATTACCCAGAAATCCTAGGACATTCAGTTGCTGCTTTACCTTGTCATAGTAGCTGTGCTTTAAACTACTAGCAGCCAGATTGCTCAGGCCACAGCCTGGGGGGATTCTGTTTCCCCCAGACAATGGTTCCATTGCTGCCAACAAAGGCAGCTTTAACTAAATCTCTATCTTCCTAAGGAAACTCAAGATTCAAAAGCTAGGGTGAAACCTGTGAACTCAGAGAGTTAGAGTAGCAACTGGCTAACTTTCTTTGCTGGCGTTCCTGCAAGCCTCCTTCCTTCCACACCGCCCCAACTAAAAAAGCCCATGCTACGCTCCTCCCTGCTACTTCCGGTCAACTAGTTGCTAATCATCCTCTCTGAGGCCAGGTTAATTTCATTTAATTAACACAAATACATCCCATCTTTACATAGTTATACAAATGCAGCATAAACAAAGGTAACATATTTTTGCCTGGTTAAATATTCCACAGCATTCAGCCATCTATGGTGAGCTAAGTAGTCTCTCCCTTTTATCTGAAGGCGTTGTAGAGGTGGACCACTCTCAGGTGGCGGTAAGATGTAACATTAAAATCTGGTTTTCCTTCTTCCTGTGACCTTGGGCCACTCACCATCTGAGTGTTCCTAGATGTTTCTTTCATCTGTTTTTGTTCTTTACACTGATGACCCTTGATTGGGGCATGCTGGTTAATTTTCTGTGCCAACTTCTGGGCACTAGACTTGCTCTGAGTGTGTCTCCAGGAGTGTGTGTGGTTGAGATTAACAAGTAGATGGAGAAAAGCAGATGGCCTCTGTCCCTGTGCTGTTGGTTGAAGGCCTGAACCCACCCTGCTAAGGAAAACAGTCGTGGCCCCCAGCCCCGAACATCCTCCATTTAACTGACCTTGGCCTTTTTGCTTCAAGGAAATGATGACTATTCCTGGTTCTGGGCCTGTCAGCCTTGAGATGGGAGTCACATCATTCTCCCTCTGGGGTTCTCAGGCCTGCAGGCACAAAAGAAATGGAAACCTTTAGTTCTCCTGAGCGGAGCTGGTCACCCACTCTGCCGATCTTAGGCTTGCACGTATCCCTAAGAAAGCCAGTTAGTTCTGTACAGTAAATGTCTATGTAACAAATGTGTGTAACCATGACCCCCTGGCTTTTCTTTGAAGAGTCCCAATTAATGCACAAGCTAACCTTAAATCCTTTGAGCTCGCTGTGATTTGAATCGTGAAAGCTAGACTGTGTGTTTTCCAAAGCAAAATTCAGTTTTCCAAAGGGAGATTCATTTCCAAAGATCTAACACTTGACTTCCTTGCCTCAGGAGATCCCACTGTGGCCCAGCAGAGGGGCGGGGTCTCATCAGCCCCAATCTGAAACTGAAAAGAGGGCGGTGCCCCTTCTCTCCGGCTTTGAGAGGCCTGGGAATAGAGAGCATCCCTCTGTGGCAAGAGCCTAACCTAGGACCCTTCCTCCCCATGAGAACAGCGGTTTCTCCATGGCTGGCTCTTGTGAAATTATTCTGTTAGCCACGCCCCATATCGTGTTGTTGGCCCGGCGATCTGCGTGAACCCCAAACAAACTGCCACTTCTTTCCAGATTCTTGTTTCTTAGTTTTTGAGGAACCAGCCATCTGGGAAGCATTTGAAGCTAGGTCTTTACCTCGTTCCACACACCAAAATAAATTCCAGATGGATCTCAATGTTTAAACATACACAATGAAACCACAAACATTCTCATAAAGAGAAAGAAATCTTAATATGAGCAAAATTCTAAGTAGGACACAAACCATAACCCAAGGAACGTCAAAGTGCATATATTTCAGCTCCATAGAAAACTAACTTACATGAAAAAAATTGAGACAAAATTAAAAGACAAATGGTAAATCGAATGTGATACTCTTTAGTTCATAGTTCACCAGTAAAGCTGATTGCCTAAAGAACTGGAAATTGACGAGAAAAAGACAAGGATCCTGTTTTAAAGACGCATGAAGAACACAGTTGGTTCACAGAGGAGGGAGAGAATAACGCCAAACATATGGCGAGGCTGGCAGGACCATGCCAAAGCTGGAGCAGGACCCTGGTATTGTTTATCTGCAATGAAAATAATTTTAGGGTTGATAATATTCTTTGAGGGATACAGAAAAGCTAAGACTCTGCTGGTTAGGGCTGTAAGATGGTACCATTTCTATTAGGTGTAGTTCTGCAGGATTTGATTCCAGCATATTCTTCTCTAGGAATCCATCATTCTGTGAAGGCAGAATAACCCACGTACAGTATCCCACAGACTTTGAGCACAATCACCTGCTATTGGGCCTCTGAGGTAGGCCCCTCTCTGGGCCAGAGTTTCCTCTTGTGTGAAATAGGAATATCAAGGGGGTCAGACTCAGAGCATACTATATCATGTGTGTACATAAAGCCACTAGGAGAGTTGGGATGGGTGTGTAGAAAAGCCTTAGGCACAGGAAGTACTCATATCACTGTGACTAACCTACTGCCATACTCATGACCAATCAGAAGCTGAATGACCACTTAAGGGAGTGGGCAAGTCTACCTTCAGCCCCCTTTGAACAAGGAGTCTCTATAGGACAAGGCCAGATGGCCAAGGTGACTGTGGAGACAGGCCTGCTGAAGTGAAGTGTGATTGTGCAGGTGTTTGTTCAGTAATGGAAAAGGCCAAAATGATCTTGGGAGCAATTCCTGACAGTGCCTGACCAGACCCGCCCCTGGGGGAGGGGCCACTTTAAGGAAACTAGAGGGTCCTACCTTTGTAAGGAGGGAGCTCTTCCCCGGTGATGCCAAGCCCTACTTAACTGTTTCTCATACTCTCAGAATGGCTGACGCTCAGTGGTGTGTTTTCTAAACGCCAGGCCTTGCTAAGCACCCAACAGTTCATTTTCCCATCCAGCAGCCTTGTCACATGGCTGTCACCATTTTCCCCAGAAAAGGAACCAAAGCTCCACCACGGGGGATTCTCACAGCAGCTCAGTGTGAAGGCCCACATTGGACCTGAGCCTCTCGGCATCACCTGGGCATATCTCTGTATGTACCAGATGTTCACCTCTGGAGTGTCTGTGTCTGTTTCTAAGAGCTGTCAGGATGACCTCCACCTCAAAGGACTTCTCTAAGTATAAGGTCAAACTGGGTTTGGCTGTCTTGTTTGTGTGTTTGGTTGGTTGGTTTTTTTCTTTGTTTGTTTGTTTGGGGGAAGGGTGGCCCAGGGATTAACTTTGGGTATGGTACCTCAGAAACTGTTTTTTTGTTTGTTTGTTTTTGTTAGTTTTTAAAGACATTGTCTCTCATTGGAACCTAGATTATCAGATTAGGTTTGCTGGCCAGGGAGCTCCAGGGATCCTCCTGTCTCCGTCTCCCTGGTGCTGGATAGCAAACATACCCCACCACGCTCCGCTTCTTATGGATATAGGAGATCAAACCCAGACTCTCCCATCTGCATGGTAGCACTTCTGAACCATCTCTCCAGGCCAGAGACCGGGTTTTGAAGCCCAGCAGGGTATGGGTTGAGGCCAGTCTATGTGGAGACTCTGTCTTTTTCTCTGTTTTCAGGTAAGACAAGAAACCTAAGCTGGCCCACCCAGTAATGGCAGGGCTGCAGCTGTCACATCCTTCCTGACCCATCTCTTCAAGATCTGAAGAGCCTCAGAAACATGGTCATAGGTGGTGGTGCCAAAGGGGATTTAGAAAAACCAATAAGCAAGGCTGAGTCAGACTGTGGTGGTGCATACCTTTAACCCCAGGACTCCAAAGGCAGAGGCAGGTGGATCTCTTAAGTTTGAGGTCAGCCTGGTCCATGGAGAGGGGAGGGGAGAGGAGAGGAGGGGAGGGGAGGGGAGGGGAGGGGAAAGGAGGGGAGAAGAGAAGAGAGGAGAGAAGAGAAGAGAAGAGAAGAGAAGAGAAGAGAGAGAAAAACCATGGCCGTTGACGCCTCTTCCTCCTGCTCAGGGAGTACAAGAGTACACCAGCTAATTGTCTTCCAAATAGATGAGGACCACCTGGCTGCTGGGAATCCTTACATTCCCCTTAACATAAGATAAATTGTTGCTTCTGATTCAATTTCTTCCTCCCTCTCCCCTCCCCAAGTGGTTTCCTAAAACAATAAGAAAACACATTTCTCATTCTTGCATTCAATGCTTGAGGCAAAGAGCAGAAGTTCTGCTGAGGGCTTTCAGTTCACAGGGAGGGAGCCCAAGGCCCGGCCAG
The DNA here is from genome assembly GCA_004025045.1 of Sigmodon hispidus. Classification (NCBI taxonomy): domain Eukaryota; kingdom Metazoa; phylum Chordata; class Mammalia; order Rodentia; family Cricetidae; genus Sigmodon; species Sigmodon hispidus. The sequence continues at coordinate 58,586 of PVIH01004102.1, forward strand.
GGGTAGTGGGAAGCAGGTGGGTCCATGGAGGACTCAGCTTTCCGTGTAACGTTTAGGCGCACAGGGCCCAGCTTGCTTTCCTCTGCCTGTAGTAAAATCATTATGTTGTGTGTTGGGGAGAAAGACATAGACCCAGGTCATCATGTGGGGGTTTATTGACCTACACACCACTCCCTTGATTCCATCATTATACAGCTCTGATAGAAGCTGTGCTGGGTTCCAGGGTAGCAAGGAGATGGGAAGGCTTTGAAATGTATGTGGGTGCATTTGTACTGCCCCACACAAACCCCCAACTTAATTGCCAACCAGATAATGGGGGCAGAAACATCTCATGTTAATTATGACATTTATACTCCAATGATCTTTATGGTGAGAGTGTGTGCCAGGTTCTGTAGTCAGCACAGTACTGTCGCACACCATCTTATGATTATCACTATTCCTAAAATGAGAAAGCCAAGGCCCTGGGAAGGGAGACTGGCCTGGGTCTCCATGTCCTGTGAGTGGCAGAGCTGGAGTTCAAATTCATGTCTGTCTGCTGATTCAAACCTGTGTTCTTCTCCACTCATAGAGATGTCTGTGTCCCTTTGGAGAAGAATGCTTCAGGGAAAACATTGAGAGTAAAGTGGATCCAAAGTGGGGGACTGGTAGGTGGGTAGTTGTGACTCCCTATGGACCTCTCCTGTCTACATGCATGGCTAGGTCTGAACTGAGAAACCCTTGCTCTCAGGGTGATACCTCTCTTAACTAGCCAGCCACAATGTACAATGCATTTTGGCAAGTGTTGGGTCTCAAACCTGGGACAGATGGGTAACTGAGGTGCCCATTAACACATCAATGCAGATGCTGGTTGCCAGGCTTTCTCAGCATCCCTCAGTCTCTACCTGGCTAACATACCCTGCCCCCCACCCTGAACTCTCCAACCCAGGCTGGGCATCCCTCCCTGCCAGCTCCCTTGTCACCATATAACTCAGCCACTTTGGCTATGCCAGTCTCTTGGCCCAGGCCACCACTCTCGGTCAGCAGCCCCTCTCCCGGCCATTCTCTCCACACATGGCCCAGCTCAGGCCATGTACACTCTGGACTCTCCCAGATGTCTCTTTCTCTGCCTGTGCTCTCCCTCATATCTACAATAAACCTTCTTCACCATACCTAGAAGCCGTTATGTCCTTCCTTTTTTATTTATCTTTTTCTTTCCGTAAGATTTTGAAGACGTGGGATGTCTAGTTGGTGCACATACTTAGTCCCAGCACTCAGGAAACAGTGGCAGGAATATCTTTGTGAGTTCAAGGCCAGCCTGGTCTACATTGCAAGTTCCAGGTCAGCCAGAGCTACATAGTGAAGCACTTTCTCAAAAAAAAAAAAAAAAAAAGATTTTGAAGAAAAGACATCTGTTCTGTTGACTTGGATTTGCATTTGTTCTGTAGTTATGGAGCTGCGCCTGTGCACTGTGGGAGGGTCTGTAATCAACTGCTATTTTGAAATTTGACTGAAGGAACATAAATTGTACTGGCGACTAAGTTGCGATATTTCAGAAAACAGACTCCCAGAGAGGCAACATCACTTGACAGGGCTCAGCTCTCTGAGCCTGAGTTCAGATGTTTCATTGTTTGCAACATCAATGTCAAGAGTGACCAGAGCTCTGCGGGACCCAAGGAGCCCAAGAGTCATCACATGGTGTCCCCCTGGATGGATGTGTTCAGGGCTTCTGACGGTCCTGTCACCATCATCAGAGCGTCAGGCTTAGGGACCAATGTTTATTTATGAAAACACTCCTGTGGCCGTTTGACTACAAAGTTAAACAAATTGCATAAGTGTATCAACATCCATAGGATGCTGTTTTCATGCCTTGGAAAGTGTAGCTGAGAAACAGCAGGAAAGAACAGACAATAAACTCCCTCGGCCTCATGTCTCCAGAGGGCAATGGCAAGCCCACCGTGCTGTGGTGACCTGAGAGAAGTCTGAGAGCTGAGTAATGGAAAGCCTCCATTCCAGGCACAAGCTGTGTGTCCCTCTTTCCTTTAATTTATGGAATCCTCAACAAAATAGCAAGAAAGCCAAACTCAGGGGGTTCCATCAATGCCACTGATAAAATCCAATCAGCTCTGATACAGAACAGCAGCTCCAACCGTCTGAGGAGGTGAGCCCCAAACTACTTGGAAGTTACAATTGCCTCCTTAGCAGGTAAAGTTTTTTTTCAGCCTTCACTCTAGAAATGGCTGAAATACACTAATATACAAAATGAATATTTTTAGATGTTAAAGAATCTGGTTGTATTTTGGATGTTTAAGAATTTGACTTATTTGAGGGATAAATCTGCCTTTAACTTTCTCTTCAGCCCCATAAATCCAATCTAAAATATAATTTAGGAATTAACTTAGGTTTTTTATTTTTCTATTGGAAACCAGCCATTTATCTTTGTAAACACTTAAGGTTCTCCTATATTTACAAGATGTATTTAGTCATATGGGAAATTTTATCGCTCAAGTAGTGAATACAGAGCTTTAAGCATGTTCAGCCTGTGAAGAGCTATTTTAAATGTTTGAAAATGTTTGGTTAATTTTGTGCATGGAATGAACAGCAACCAGGTTCCTTAAAAGTGATAGCTAACACCTGGTAGAATGTCAAGTGAAATAATATAAATTTATGGTGCTGAAACAAAACAAAAAATAAGATTTTATAAAGTACATGATTTTGATAAATACACTTTAAAAATACCTTTGGAATTGGAGTATGTGTATGTATGTGTGTGTAGGTATATGTATGCATGTATGTGTGAATATATATGTATGTATGTATATATATGTGTTTATGAGTGCGCGTGTGCGCGCGCGTGTGTGTGTGTGTGTGTGTGTGTGTGTGTGTGTGTGTGTGTGTGTGTTCATGTTTTAGGACTGAAAACAATTGCCTCCAGTGTACATTGCATCCCACATGCTCAGAGCAAATACTTTAAATAAATTTTGTTTAGTCTTTACAACAATTCTATGAAGTGTGTACTATTTTTATCTTCATTGTCTGGAGCTTGCAGCCTAGAACTGGAACTCTGACACGAACTGTCAGAATTTCAGAGCATGTCTGTCTTGATCTTTGCGAGAAGGTTCCCATCACAGAGCCCAATTTAAAGTACTGTTACCTACAGCCTGTGAGACTCCTCTCTTCTCTTCCTCAAATAAAACTAAATGCAATCAAACTATTCATCAGCATCCAGGCCATGCTCCTGTACTCATCTCTGACTTCTCCTATGGCTTTACTCAGTGTGGTCCAACCCCTTGAAGCATGGGCACCACCTGGGAGCGAATCTATTAGTAATTCAGAGTCTTCATCCACTCTGCCTTTCTATCACAATCTGCAGTGATGGGTGCCCAAATGTCATGCTGCTCCTTAGAGCTCAAGAAGCCTTGCTATGTGCCATTTGTTTGGGCCAGACTGGCCACAGCTCACCAAACAATCCTGTGTGCTCTGCTCCTGTAGTCAGCATTCTGTGAAAGAGGAGAGCCTTAGTCAGAGGTGGAGCTTAGTGAGTGAGGCTTTTCTGTGACTCAAGGTTCTTCTGAAACCAGCTGCTGAGAAAAGGTCAATTTTGCTGCACTGCCCAAGGCCACGCTCATCTTTAATTATCCCGTTAATATCTGTCTCCCCCGGTAGTCGTTACACCTGTAGTTATTACAGTGCCCAGGATGGAAACAGCTTGCAGATTTCCTGACAGTATTAATGGAAGTTTTGCTAATTGATTTGGAGAGATTAGGTGGTACGACACTGGCGTGACTTGATGTGGAGCTCATTCTAAGTGGCTCAGAGACTCCTGACCTTGATCTCTGCTGGGGCAAGAGCAAATAACACGAATCAATCAGAAGATGAGGGTTCTGTCTCCTGGTGTGGCATGTGACCTTGGACCTGTCACTTTCTTGCTAGGCATCTTTGTCAAAACAAGAGTCTTGGATGAGTCTCAATAAACTGGAGTCTCTCATGACTTCCATAGCTCTGCCCTCTGAGGCTTAGAGGCTGGCAGAAAAGCTCCCACCTTCTCCCTCCTCCTCATCCATCTGTCCATTCCCCCTCACCCAGTACAGGACCGAGATCAAACCTCTGTGAGGTTCTACAGTAGGTGCTTGTAATAGATACGAATCGGCTACTTCTAGCTAATGAAGTCAAAAGTCATCAGTGCCCCTGTAGCCTGCGCCAACTTGGCATCATGGGCTTGTTACAAGCTAGAGAGGAGGGGGAGGATCAGACACAGGCTGCAATGTGGAGGAAAGAGAACTGGCCTTGATGCCAGAGGCCCCGGTGTTCCAACCAGCACCAGATCCAATTGCTGCCTGACTTTGAATATGACTTTCTATTTCTAGCCATCAGTTGCCTTCTCTACAAAAACTGAGGAACCACTAATGAGAATTTTGTTCCACCTTTCTGGAAGATAGCTCACTAGATCATGATTATCAAGATGGGAACTGTTATCTACAAATGAAAGAGAGTACTACCTTCCCCTGCCTGCTCCCAAGAAACTTGACATGAGTTAGGACAATGGAAAATGGCCCAGAGTAAGGGAGCAATTCAGAGCCAGAATAAAGATTAGTCTGCCCTGCTCCCTAAGAGGGTCCTCAGTGGAGAGCCTAGACCCTGAATCGCCATCACCAGGCTACCCACTGCTTTCAAGCAAGAATCAGTGCTAACTCTAGTATCTCAGGGACACAGGCAGATGTCACTGGTCCCACAGATCTTGTAGAGATGGGTCAGGAAGGATGTGATAGCTGCAGCCCTGCCATTACTGGGTGGGCCAGCTTAGGTTTCTTGTCCTATCTGAAAATAGAGAAAAAGACAGAATCTTCACATAGACTGGTGTCGTCCCATATCCTGCTGGGCTTCAAAACCCAGTCTCCAGTCTGGAGAGATGGTCAGAAAAGTGCTGCCATGCAGATGTGAGAACCTGGGTTTGATCTCCTAAGTCCATAAGAAGCAGAGTGTGGTGGGGCATGTTTGCTATCCAGCACCAGGGAGATGGAGACAGGAGGCCTGAATTAGGATTAGGCCTCCAGGGCGCTCCAACACCTAAACTGAGCCACCTGTGTGAGTGCCCTTGTTATCTAGCTGACTATTTCTACTTCTCAGATCCCTTGTTCCCTATTCACCACAGCCTGAACAGGGTGGCTCCTAAAGCCTGCCAATATCACCATCCTTGACACCAGAGCCTCTATCTATCACAGCCTACCAGATTCACCTCCAATGCTCTCACCACCATTGCCAAAAGTTAGGAGGTATGGAAGAATGCAGCCTCAAGCAGCCAGACCCCTCTCAGAGGCTTCCTCAAACAGATGGTTTGTAGCATTTTTTAATTAATGAAAGACAGTGCAGATGGGGGGACCCTTAATAGCCTGCAGCAAAATATAGAGGATGGGGAGGAGTGGGAGGACCAGGAGCTGATGCCTGAACAAGAAGCAAGGGGAACCATGCCCTTTAACCTTGTCTCCTTCATGGTGGACGGAGTATATAGCATCTGGGTCATCCATAGTCAGTTGTGAGCACGAGAAAGTCACATACCTGAGATTGTTGGTTCTGTGCCAGAGCATAGGAGGAGGAGGAGGAGGTGGAAGGGCATACTGCTCTGTACCAATTAGATGATCCTCTCCTTCCCCAGATCTCTATATGGAACAAGGCCTATAATGTCACTAAGCCTTAATGTCCTCATGAGAAAGATAAGGATAGAGGAATCATAAACTACAGGCTTGAATGGATCATAAAGTCCAATGAGCTGAACCAACAGGGCTTGAATATCTACCAAATTCTCCCACAAATAACTGGTCTGATCTCCAAGCCAAGAACCTCACGACCACCCAGAGTGGAACCAACACTGCATTTATGTGTAATCCACACTGTTAGAAAACTGTCATTAGAATAAAGTCTGCTGCCCTGAGTAAATTACGATCATTGTGCCAGGTGTGCTGGTGCATGCCCATGATTCTGGGAGCCAGAGGCTGGAGGATCAGGAGCTCAAGGCCATCCTTAGCTACAAACATGAAGTGACTGTTGGAAAAGACAGTGCAGAGTTGCTTTGAAAACTGAGCATAGTACTTAGAATTTCCCCCTGAAATATGGATTCAGGGGAAGAGAAGGTGGGGGACATGTCAGCTGCATCTTAGTCCTTGATGCTGAAGCTAACCAGTGATGGACAAGAGACCATGAGTTCCCATAGGGAAGGGAACAAAAAGAAACCAGTGTGGACAGGTCAGGCAGAGCAAGGATGGTGTCAAAGGGTAACAGCAGCTACCTCTGTACCAGAGGCTGTTCTGAAGCTTCATGTAGTCTCCTCATCCTCTCAACGGCCCTATGGAGTGGGTACTCATGGCACAGATGAGAACATCAAGACAGAGCAGTAGAATAACTTCACAGAAACAGAGCTGGGATTCAAACCAGGCAGCCAGGGTCAAGTCTATATTTAGAACCAGAACCAGAACCTGGTCAAAGGCAGTTCAAAGCAGACTGGACAGAGTGGGAGAGCAAAATTTGGGAAACAAATTTAGGGTCATGCTATTTTCTTCCCATAGTCCATAGTGGTGCTTCCAAGCATGATTCCATGCTTGGGAAGTTTACACAATGCCTGCCGTGCTGATCCTTTCAACAACTCTGTGGATCAGCTGTTTCCCCAGTCTACATATGAAAGATGCTACAACTGAAGAGATCAAAAATCATATGCCCAGCAAGGCAGTGGCGACACATGGCACATGCCTTTAATTCCAACATTCGGGAGGCAGAGTCAGGAGGATCTCTGTGAGTTCAATGCCAGCCTGGTCTATAGAGCTAGTTCTAGGACAGCCAAGACTACACAGAGAAACCTTGTATCAAAAAACAAACAAACAGAAAGATCATACACCCAGCTAGGTGAGTCTGATGGTGCATACCTGAAGTGCCAACATTCTGGGGCTTACTTAGGAGTGAGATGGAGGGAGCATTCAAATACAAGGTCTGCCTAATTTCAAACCTGTGATATTTTAGGCATCCAAATGCTACTTACAGGTCCCTGTTTAGTGTCAGACACTGAGCTAAGTATTTAAACAAGAAGCATTGACCTTGAAAGGATCCCTTGGTTAGTCTGCTACATCCACTATTCAGCCCCATAATTCCTGACTAAAGCACTCCAGCAGGGGGGAAGGTGCAGGAGCAGCCATGTACTACATCACCAAAGGCTTCCATCAGCCCAGCAAGGAACATGTGGCTGAGACCTATCCAGTGAACCTGTTCTATAGCCTGAGAACCCTGTTTATTGCCTGTACACCTAACTATAGACTACATTTTAAAGTCTCTGCTGCAATTAAGTGTACTCATAGGGCTAAATTCTGCCTAGAGAAATGTTAGAGGAAATCATTCAAGTGGACTTCTGGGACAGTCCCCCAAAAGGAAGTGGTGAGGCCGCTGGAGTGAGTCCTTTATCTGTGTCTCCCGCCTCCTGCTTGGAACTCAGTGATGGTGGCTAAAGCTTCATGAGTCATAAGGCAACCTTGAGGATGAAATTCATATGTTCAGCTGAGTGTGATGGAGCACACCTGGACTCCCAGCACCAGAGAAACTGATGCAGACCTGAAAGTTCTAGAGGAACTTGAGATACATAGTGAAACACTGCCTCAAAACAACCCCTACCAAGGAAATTATATGGTCATAATAGTTAGGAGCCTGGGCACTAGATGATGGGAGAATGCTCAAGTCCTGATCTCTGTGCTTCCAGGCATCACTTAAAAGCTGGTCCTCTCCCCATCTCAGTGGCTGGCCTCTGGTTGCTGGCATCAGTCAATATTTCACTGGGAGCAGTAGTCTTGAGGGAGGATAGATAGAAAGACAGGAAACATGAATGAAACGTAAGGACAGAAGTCACTCACACTAGAGTCTGACTGGGAATCAGAAACTTTCCAGCCGAGAAAAACCACAATTGCTTGTCTTCCTACAAGGATGCAGGAAGCAGCAGTGTGTTCTTGGGGTCAGAGTGGTTTTGATCTTGAGTCTGTTAATGCTACTGGCTTATCACAAACCCTAAACAACGCACCCCGTGAAATTACATTTCATTTACAAAAATAAATCCACTTTTATTTAGTTAGGTTTTAAAAAAAAAAAAACAACTTTATTTGCCTTAGTGTTTGCCTAGAACTGGAACTACAGACAGTTGTTAGCTGCCATGTGGGTGCTGGGAATTGAACTCGGGTCCTCTGGAAGAGCAGGCGGTGCTCTTAACCGCTGAGCCATCTCTTCAGCCCCTATTTAGTTAGTTTTTGTAGAATGTGCACAGAGGTCCAGTAATTAGTTCTCTCCTCCTACCATGTGGGTCCCAGGGATTCAAACTCAGATCCTCAGCCTTGACGGCAAACACTTTTACTCACTAGTCCATCTCGCCAGCCCAGTTTTTGATTAATTTTTAAACTTTAAGTATTATAGTCACTAAGACTTACTGAAACTTACATCCTTTGAGGGATGTAACCTAGAAATCCACAAAAATTATACATAACTATTACAAAGGCACCTAAATGCTACTCTGTCTGGAGAAGCCCACACCGTGTTTTAGACATGTTCTGACCTCTCCTTGTATGTCTCTGTCATATGCCTATGCCCCCCACCCTCCACCCAACACCCATCCCCCAAAACACCTCCTCAGGCTCTAAGTTCCAAGCTGCCACTTTTTCCATAGGGCACAGAGGGAGAAGCCCCATAAACTCATTCTCACTCAGACTCAGTAGGCACCTTTTTTCACAGCAATACTTGTACTTAACCGATCCTCAGAATGTTCTGGAGGCTTGACCGTGCTATCTAGAAAAGCCACCTTTCCTACCCCTCTCTCAAAGTCCTGAGAGGGAGTTGTCCAACCCTCTTACCAAAGGGATGGGAGGATCGTGGATTTTAGAACCAGAAAGGCTCAAGTTTGAATCCTGCTTCTTTCTCTTAGTTCCCAGACAGCGTTGACTGAGACCTTCTGGGCTTGTGTTCAAGAGAAAATGAGCATTTCCTGTGCTGTGTTCCTGATCAGGTGGAGAACACTGGGTGTCCACTCCTGTGTACAGTCTTTCTTCTTTCTTATGACTGGCTCTTGCAGAGACTGTTGCTCAGAAAAGGGAAATTTGCTTTTAAGTTTGAGTCCTTATGAAGGCTTGTACATGTGTGGTGGTTTGAAAGAAAACAGCCCCATATGCACATTAGGAGGCATGGCTTTGTTGTAACTGTGGGTTGTTGGAGGAAGTATGTCACTGTCGGGGTGGGGGTTGAGGTCTTATATGCTCAGCTTGCCCAGTGTGGCACACAGTCTCCTGCTGCTGCAGATGAAGACATAGAACCCTACTTTCTTCCCCAGCACCATGTCGGCCTGCAGGCCACCACCCTTCTTGTTTTGGGAGTAGCATGGAAAAGAAGAGCTTTGGAGACTCAAGTTTAGTGAAAGCAAAGAACCAAGTCAAGCAGTGATACACAAACAGCAGTGAGCAATTTCCTTCAGTGGTAGCAACTTCCAAAAGATATCTGAAAATATGGGGGGAAGGAAACTTTTTTTTTTGCTTTTATAAGGAATGCAGTACTATGCTAGCTAGCCTTCAGTGCCTGCATTCCAGAAGCAAAGGAGCATCTTAGAGAAGACAGAACAGTCAAACTCAAATGAATAATGCTGCAGTCCATATGGATTTTACTTCAGCCCACAAACTCTACCTTGTAGCCAAACTGCCCTTTACAGCCACAGAGCCACGGAAGAAATGGCACAGGGAAGATCCTTTAGGCTCTCTGCTTTTGCAACCTTCTTTTACACACCATGAGGGTTTTACGTAGCACCCGCCAGGTGAACATATGGCTCAACCTTTTTTCTCAACCTCTGTAACTAAATCTATCTCAGAGGCACAGACAAGAGCCAGATTCAGGTGCACAGGCTATTTGTCCAACAAGACATTTGGCTCTATGCTGGCCTAGGCATTGGGTAGATAGGAGATACTGCCATCTGATTCCTGGACCCAGCACTTAGAACATGTTGACAAAGTTCCAGACAAGAGGAAACTGCCATCATTTCTCATCATGACTGTCATCATTTCAGTTCTGTACTGTCAAGGACTCTGCTAAGCATGGAGAAGATGGCTGGCCATGCCCATACAGAAAGTACTCTTGCCATCCTGGGACTCTAGGAAAATGCCAGCACCCTGGCTCTTACTTTCCCTGTGTTCTTACATATAATATCCTTCTGCAAAGGCCTAGTTTGGCCTAGTCTGATGGTTAATACTGTGGAGAGACCAAAACTCACTAGGAGACAAGCCTTTGGGCATGTCTGGGTTGGGGTGTCTAGACTGCATTAATTGTGGTGGCAAGACTTAACCTAAATGTGGACAGCATTATCCCATGGGCTGGGGCCTGGACTAAATAAACAAGAAGAAGTTAGGTCATGATTCTGCCACTGAGCCTTCCTGCCACACTGGACTGCACCCCTTGTGAAGCAGAATAAACCCTTCCTTCCTTTCTTCGGATGCCCCTGACACATACCTTGTCACAACAACAAGAACGTTAATACAAAAAGCCAAAATAGATAAGTAAAGAGCAGAGTGGTCAGGAATCCACAGTTAGGCCCATGTAGGGTCCACTTAGCAGGTTATGCCTTTCACTAAAGCCACCTTAACCCCAATCTCTAGATTCTGACTCAACATATACTGTGGTTATATTCTGATAAACCCATCCTAAGTGGAAACCATCATAAGTCAAAATGCATTCAGAGGGCTGGAGACATGATTCAACAGTTAAAAGCACTGGATGATCTTCAGGGGACCCAAATTCGACTCAGAGTACCCACATGGCAGCTCACAGTCACCTGTAACTCCAGTGCCAGGAAATAAGACTCCATCTTCTGGCCTCTCAAGCTACTATGCACACAGTGGTACACAGACATATGTACAAGCAAAACACCCACACACATAAAAATAAAATAAAATAAAATAAAAAAGTTTTCATTAAAAAAGTAAATTGTTGGATTTTTTTTTAAAGCATTTAATATCCCCAACCTACCAACCAATACACCATCTGTCTTTTACCCCATGACTGGGTGGCTAACTGGAGACTGGGCCTGTATAGTTGCTCAGCATCACTAAAGGGCGTTGTAATGCACATCATCGGCCTTGAAAAAAAGATCAAGACTCAGAAATTGAAGTACTGTTTCTACTAAATGTGTATCACTTTCCACCACCTTCAAGTTGAAGTATCATAAATCGAACTATAAATCAGGGATCATCTTTACAGTCTAAATAGCTGGCCAAGAAAAAAATATGACTGAAGAATAAATCCAGTTCATGGAACACAGGATTTCCTCATTGGTAACGTCAGAGACCCCAGTTTAGACCAGAAGAAGAAAAGGGAAGATATTTACAGAGTCGCCACCGATGCCCTTAATGGCTGTATCCTTGTTCCCTTAGATCTCTTTGTCAATTATATAGGCAGCTGTAAAGGAGGAGTGAATGGATTGTGACAAGGCCTTAATACCTAGAGATATTCAGCTGAATTACATTCATGAGCCAAACCCCCAAGATGGCTGTGGTGCTGTGGGAGGCTAGGAGAGTAGTTATGGATGGCTATGAGACAGGATCCAAACATAAAGCCATAGTGATGGCACCAATAAAATGATTCCAGAGAAATAGTTATTGTTACAGAAAGGATTGTAAAAGAAAAAAAAAGAGGTGAGAAACAAATAAGAGAATGGCAGAGAGGGGGATAACGATTCTTGGCTCCGTGATACTTAACAGATACCAGGAGATTTATAAAACAATCTTAGGATAAAGGCTTTTTTATTTTTAAGAGAACTGTCATGAATTTTTTATGTACTTATAAGTTGGATACTCTCCAAAAGATAGAAAATGAGTTAGACAAATTGCATTAAAAATACAGGTCTGGCAGTTCCAGTGCACAAGGACTCTTACTAACGTGGACTACCCGCCACCTCAGCCCAATTTACAGACATAAAAATGCTGCAGAAGACAGACAGCTCACAATGAGATGCCATTTCCCATCTATTAAGATTGCTATGGCCAGGATTAACTGTTGGGAAGGATGTAGAGGGACCTGGGCTCCTTGCCCATCACTGCTTGGCCTATAAAACATATGGCAATGCAGAAAAAAAATATTAAAATGAAACTACCAGATGATCCACCATTCTACTCTGGTTTCTATACAAAAGGACTGAAAGCAGAGAATGTGCTCTGCTCGGCCTGTGGCAAGAAACTGAAGCACAAGTGGTACACCACGCTTGAGTGCATCAGAACGGGTTCCTGTAGATGAGAACTTGAAAACATGGATCAGAAGAACAAAGAATGTGGAAGTGGAAAACAGCCGGACAATGTTTTCAAGATGCTGAGAACAAAGTTCTCAACTCAGGTAGAATACCAGCAAACAGTGAAGAACATAGAGACACTCTGAGGGGTGCACAGGGCTGATGAAGGAGGCTGCAGCATCAAAGTGACCCCAAAGGGAAGAAGACATGTGGGACAGCAGGAAGGCTGGAGAAAAGAAGTGAATAGATGTAGATCTAAACACTCATTAGGAACACATTTCAGGGGGCTGGAGAGATGGCTCAGCAGTTAAGAACACTTGTTCTTGCAGAGGATCTCAGTTCAATTCCCAGCATCCCTCATGGTGGTTGACAATCATCCATAACTCCAACTTCAGGGGTCTGGCACCCTCTGCTGACCTCCATGGGCACCAAGCATTTTAGTGGTGCATTTTGTATACATGCAGCTAAAATATACCTAATTAAAATTTTTAAAAAACATATTTGAAGAAGGGCCAGATTATCTCCCTGGGGGGTTTTGTCAGAGGCAGAACATAGGCCCAGCATGCACAGAGGCCCTGGGTCTTGGTTTCAGCAATGCATATGCACACTCACATGCACATGCACTGCCTCTAACAAGCATGTATATGCCACAAAAAACTTTTTAAATTTTTAAAAAGTTTTTGAGAAGAACAGAAAATTATAGATCCAACTGTCAAGTATGCAAGTTTTTAATTATTGCAATTGTGAATATTAATGGTACACAGTACTATGTCACATGACACTTTTATATAAATGTGTGGCATACATATATATGTATCCAGGGCATTGAATGTATTTCCTGCCACACACACACCTCCTATGCTGTTTTTTCGATTGGTTTGGGAATTGGATTATTCTTGTTTTCGGGACCCTAAGGTGCGCTGTTGTTTGGAATCTCCTGGAGCTTTTCATATGAGCTGTAGACGCACCCCCCTCTTAGGATTCCTTTCACTGCACCATGGGTTTGTTGTGTTTTCATGCAAATCTAGGAATTGTCATTTCTTTCTTGATTCCTGGTGATGTGTTATTCAGTGGGGTATAGCTCAATACCCACGAGTTTGTATATATTCCATCATTTCTCTTGCAGTGGATTTTTAGTTTTAGTCCATTGTGGTCAGATAAATTGCCAAGAATTATTTCAATTTTCCTATATTTCTTAAGACTTAATTTCTATCTTATTAAGTGTGGTCTACTTTAGAAAACCTTCAATGGGCTGCTGAGACTATGTTTTTTTTTTTTTTTTTAAAAAAAACACTTTTATTTATTTGCCTTGGTGTTTTGCCTGGAACTGGAACTACAGACAGTTGTTAGCTGCCATGTGGGTGCTGGGAATCGAACTCGGGTCCTCTGGAAGAGCAGAGGGTGCTCTTAACCGCTGAGCCATCTCTCCAGCCCCTATGTTTTGTATTTTTAGGGTAGAATACTTTGGAACTGTTCATAAGGTCCATCTGATCTGTCATTTACTCTGTGTCTCACTGTTACTGTCAAGATGCCTTGCCTATTGGTCAAAATGGGTGACATCATCCATATAGTTATGCGGGGGTTATGACCTTACCTCTACCCGTCTGATGAGTGTCCTTAGGACCATAATATCATTTTGATGGACTATCCCATTAATCAGTATGAAGGGACCTTCATTATTAGAAGAGTGACACCTGTTGCTCCCTGGTTCAATATGTTTGAAATGCCTTTTTCTGTTCTTTCACCCTCAGATTCCATCTACCTGACTTTGATTTGCTGACTTGGAGACAGCAAAGAGTTAATTCCTGATTTGTTTGTTTCACATTTTAAAGCTTTTTGGTTTTTATGTATCTGGGTATTTTACCCAGGGGGCAGTTTGAATGAGAATGGCTCCCGTAGGCTCTTATATTTGAATGCTTGCTGGAACAGTTTGGGGTAGGATTAGGAAGTACGGCTTTGTTGAATGTGTCAGTAGGGATGGGCTTTGAGATTTCAAAAGCTCATCAAGCCCAGTGTCTGTCTCTGCCTCCAACTTGTGGATGAGGAAGCAAGCTCTCAGCTAGTGGCCAGCACCATGCCTACTGCTGCTGTGTTTCCTGCCATGATGACCGCAGACTCACCCTCTCAAACTGTAAGCAAGCTCCCAATTAAATTCTTCCTTTTATAGCTTGTCTTGGTTGTGGTGTTCCATCACAGCAATAGAAAAGTAACCAAGACAAGCCAACATGTGTGTCTTTGCACCATGTGCATACCTGGTACCCAGAGGCCAAAAAAGGGCATTGGATTCCCTGAAACAAGTTACAGTTGGGAGCTGCCATGTGGATGCTGGGGATTGAACTGCAGTTCTCTGGGAGAGCAGCCAGTGCTCTTAACTATTGAGCCATCTTTCAGCCTTCTTCACATTTAAATTTTTTTCTGTTTTATGTGTGTTATGTTAAACATAAGTCAAAAAGCAACCTGAGGCAATCAATTCTCTCTTTCCACCACACATGGAAGTAATCGACTTGGGTCATTCACATTGTTAGAAAGCATCTTTAACCACTGAGCCATCTTGCCTGCCCTGAATCTTTTTTTAAATCTAATCCTTTAATACATGTCTTTTGGAGAATTGAGACCATTAACAGTCAGGAATAGAAAGCTGTGTATTAATTCTCCTTGTTTTGCTATGTTTGGCTAATGTTGGTTTCTCGAGTGAGATCAGACACACATGCACACTACCAGGGCCACATGAGAATTTATTTAGGAGAATTGCCAAGCGAGTGCAGGAGCAGAGAAGCAAAAGAGAGAAGAGGCAGACTGCAACATGGTGTCTCTTTTTAAGAGAAAAGGTGTGCCCTCCGAATGCAGCTTTACTATTTGGCTGCTACATGTCAGGAATTTTTATCTCACCCAGCGCCATCTTGGGATGTTGGGTTCACCACGTGGTGTGCCAGGTGTTCCTTACAGTTAAGATTTTTTTTTTTAAACTTTATTTTTATTTATTTATTTGCCTTGGTGTTTGCCTGGAACTGGAACTACAGACAGTTGTTAGCTGCCATGTGGGTGCTGGGAATCGAACCCGGGTCCTCTGGAAGAGCAGACGGTGCTCTTAACCCATGAGCCATCTCTCCAGCCCAGTTAAGACTTTTTAAATTATGTGTGCACACAAATGGATTTGTGCATATGACTACAATACTGGTAGGTGCCAGAAGACTTATAGATTCAGGAGTCATCCAATATTGCTGCTTAGAAGTCAACAAATTCTATTGGTCCCCATGAAGATCAGAAGAAGGCACCAGATTCCCTGAAACTTGAGGTATGGATGATTGTGAGTTACCATGTGGGTGCTGGAAAGTAAAACTGGGTCCTCTTCAAGAGCACCACCTCCCCAGCCCAGGATTTTGTTTTTCATTATTCATTTGCATAGCTACCAATGTGGGGTGTTTTATTCTCTTCTGTTGCCTCATCTGTAAGATCCTTTCAAGTATCTTCGGTAGTGTTAGCCTAGTGATTAATTCTTGTGGTCTGTTTTTGTTCAAAATTTTTCTTTCTTCTTCATAGTTATGTTATATATAGAGGTTTGGTTGGCAGTTGTCTTTCAGATCTTGAAAGACATCATTCCAAACCCTTCTGACTTTTAGGGATTTTGTTGAGAATTCTGCTGTCATTCGTATCGGCCTGTCTTTATGTATGATTTGTTTCTCTTTTGCTGCTTTCAATATGTATTCTTTAATCTTTAAATTTAGTGTTTTAAACTATAATATGACATGGAGGCTCTTTTCCAGTCTTGTATGTTGGGTGTTCAAATTGTCTCCTATATGTGGATAGGCATCTCCTCCTCCAAATTTGGTCAATTTCTTGCTATGATCTTATTGAAGTTCTCAGTTTCTCTAGTGTAAAATTATATACCTATGTCCATGATTCATATATTTCATCTTTTCATAGTGCCCCCATGGGGTCTCATATGTTGCTTGTGCTTTATGTGGATGGGAGTGGGGGCAGGGAAGGGGAGCTACCTCTGGCTAAAGGGAGAAAAAGAGGTAAGGTTCTGAAGGCTGAGGCAGAGACCTCCCTCAAAGAAACAATCTCATTTACATTCCCTAGGAAGGTCTATCAAAAGGAAAATAAAAAAAAAAAAAGAACAGAGAATGAGAGAAAAAGAAAAATGAGAACAAAGGAGGACAGAGCTGGTCTGCTTAACTGGCAATGGATATTTAATAAAGTGATAAAAATAAATCAGAGGATGCAGGACCGAGTTCAAGGTCAGGATGTATCATTTTCAAACCAGCAGAGGAGGACGAGGGACAGCAAGAGGGGTGGGGTGGGGCAGAAAGATAACTCCGCTGGTTAAGGGAATTTGTCACACAGAAGTGGCAGCAGAGAACCAACTCCATAAACTTATCATCCTCTGACTTCCGCATGCTCAGTGTATCCCTAATGGCATTCTAATTTTTAAAAACTCAAGATGATGAAATGGGAAAAAGTTTAGAAATATAAGTAAAAAAAATATCAAAAATGTGTTAGAAATAAATTCAACATACCAGTAATAACAGAAAAATTAACCAAAATCACTACTTAAGATATTATCCTCTGTGAGTTTGAGGCCAGCCTGGTCTATATATAGAGTTCCAAGACATCAAGGGCTACACAGAGAAACTCTGTCTCAAAACAAACAAACAAACAACAAAAAAAAGAAAGATATTATCTGGAGTTCAGTGGCAGAGTATTTGCTGAACATGCATATGGTTCTGAATTCAATTTTTGGCATATAACAAATAAAAATAAAATGGTTTCTTTTTCAATCCCCTCATCAAAAGAGGTGGCATATCTAGAATAACATAATACAAAATAAACTTTAAGGAAAAAATCTCTTTATAATGGATTTCTATAAAAATATAAATTTCCAAAACAGACTCAAAATGATAAGAAATCTGAGACCTCCAGCAATAAAGAAAATTGAGTCAAAATTCTATCCGCCATTTAAGAAAGTACTAGAGCAGTCCACACTTTCAAGAAATAGATAACCTTTCATCATTATGACTTAAATTGTGCCACAGGAAAGACAAAGAGGCTCCCTGCACAGCTCATGCCATAAGCCGAACATAGCACTGACACCAGACTTAGAATGAAGAACAAGCCAGGTGTAAGCCAATGCTGCACTGAGCACATTTGACACTGAGATGTGTCTGCTTGTGGCAAAAGGAAGTTTGCTCACTCACTGCTTATCTGCTGCTGTTTGAGTTTTCGACTCAATAAAAACAACCCCCCCAAAAAAAGCCTTTCTAGATAAATATTAGCATTGAGCCCAGAAATGCATAAAATGTAATATTTCATCAAATCTAAAAACATCATTGCCTATGAAATGTACCATCTAAGAAAAAATATATTGTAACTTCAACCATGACAATATTTTCTTGACATGCATACATTTTATTTATACTTACCAGAGGAACTTTTTAGACTTCTTTATACAGATTTTTCCCATAAATCACTGTCAATAAATTCATAATAAATAAAACATAGGTAAGATAAACAAGGTACTCTTCAAACTTCCTATTTAGAGTCCATTTCTCCCAAGGTGCTGTTCGAGGTTGACACCATTCCTGGAACCAAGAGGCGGTAGGTAACTCAAGACTTCCTACAGGGGTTCCACTGATTTCCTGCTGCATTCCCCAATTACCCCAACACACATTCCTTAAAGGTTTGTTTGGTTTGTTTGTTTGGTTTTTGAGACAGGGTTTCTCTGTGTAATAGGCTATCCTGAAATTCACTCTGTAGACTAGGTTGGCCTCTTCCTACCAAGTTCTGGGATTAAAGATGTGCACCAATTCTCTAAGTTTTGATGCTGAAGATTTCTTAGACTTGCCAGAAAATGACAACAATAGGCTTTGGACAACCATTTCCTTCCTCAAACAGTCTGTAAGAGGTCTGTCAGGGATCACAAGTGAGCAGGTTTAAGTAAGAGCAATTAATTAGTAGATGCCACTGTTGGTAAAGCATGTCCTAACTACAGAAAGATTGAAATATGAAAAATGTGCATGCTACACTGATGAATATTGTAAATCATAAGAATTTATCTCAGGAATGAAAAAGTAGTTTACAAGTGCATTGAAATAGGCCAGATGTGATGGCATGTGTCCTTAATTTCAGCATTTGGGAGGCAGAGGCAAGCAGATCTCTTTTGAGCTCAAGGCCAGCCTGGTCTACATACCCAGTTTCAGACCAGCCAGGGATATACAGAAGACCGGTCTCAAAAAAAAAAAAGTTTACTAAAATAGTTAACATTATCATTAAAGCAAAACAACCCAATGCATGAAGAAAATCACTTAACCTCAAAAAAAACAACAAAAAGTTCAACTCATAGCAAAAAGAAAGGAACAGATTTAATCTCTCTATAGCTACCTGACACTTTCTCACAACAAAATAAAAGGTAGGAAGGAAGGTAGGTGCCTTAGTTAGGGTTACTAGTGCTGGGATGAAACACCATAACCAAAAATCAGCTTGGGGAGGAAAGGGTTTATCCAGCTTACACTGCTACACTGTAGTCAATCACTGAAGGAAGTAAGGACAGGAACTCAGAGCAGGAACCTGGAGGCAGGAACTGATGCACAGGCCATGGAGGAGTGCTGTTTACTGGCTTGCTTCCCAAAGTTTGCTCTGCCTGCTTTCTTATAGAACCTGGGACCACCAGCCCAGAAATGGCCCTGCCTATAACAGGCTGGGCTTTCCCCCATCAATTACCAATTAAGAAAATTCCTCAGGCTGGAGAGATGGCTCAGCAGTTAAGAGCACTGACTGTTCTTCCAGAGGACCTGGAAGAATTTGATTCCCAGCATCTACATGGCAGCTAACAACTTTCTGTAATTCCAAGATCTGATACCCATACACGGTTATACAGGCTTGCCTGACGCCTGGTCTTACAGAGGCATCTTCTCAGTTGAGGCTCCTCCTCCCTGAAGACTTCAGCCTGTGTCAAACTGACATAAACTAGGCAAGCACAAGATAAAGATGACTACTGTTATTTTGTCTATACAATAATATATGAAAGGGGTTGGCCAGATCAGCAAGACACAGAAACTGCTAATTCTAATATAAGGATTGGAATGGGGGGGGCGCTAAACTGCTGTTATTCTTCGTAACTTGATGTCAACCCAGATAGGTTAAGATAATCTACATCCACAGAATTACACTAATGGGAGAACCAGTAAAGTTGTGAAATACAAAATCCAACATTAAAGAAAACCCACCCTCCCTCCCTAGCCCTTTACACCCACTCAAAAAACAAAAAACAAAAAAACAAACAAAAAAAACACACACACTCTCCAGAGGACTTGCAGGGCAGTAACAAACAATTTAAAAATATAACTTTCATAAAAGGTCTTATTCATGAAATTTTCTAAGACAAAGTACTCGGGAACAAATCTAGCCAAAATAGAATATGTTTTATAAGGAACATTTAAAAGTTAAAAGCAAAACAATGACTAATTAGTAAAGACTTGGTGCATGAGGAGGATATAAATGAAATTATATAAGCTATTTACAACCTTCTATTCTACCTGAAATAATCTGCAAAACATTCTGATCCTAATAACTGTAAGTCCCTCAGTGAGCACATGGTGAAACGTGTAAGTAAGAGAGAGATCGGATGTGATGGAAATGTTCTCTGTATGATGTAAATAAAGAAACTGGTTTGGCCTATGTAAAACACCGTAGAAGTGGATAAAAAATCAAAATACAGGTAGGCAGAAAAAGAGTAGAGTTAGTCAGTCTCCATCCTACCCCCAAAAAAGACAGACATGTAAAAAATACAGGTGAGCCACAGGCTGGGCCACATGGCAGATAAATTAATAAAAATGAGTTGATTTAAGATAAAAAAAACTAACTAATAATGTGCTTGAGACATGAGCCAAACAATATAAAATATATAAATGACTAATTCATTTCTTTAAGAAACAAAAGCCGCTGCAGGCCAGGTTTGGGTCCAAACCTCGGGCCCAAAAGGGCCCGAAAAACTCTTTACAACAATCGGATCCAGAGCAGCCCAAACAGTTTTGAAGAAAACAAAGAAAAAGTGCAAGGAGGAGGGACTTGGTCACATTACCAGGTTTTAAGATGTTATCAAGTTTTAAGAATTAAAACAATATAATAATAACATGATAACATATTTGACAGAATAATGAAACTAGAGATTTAAACCAAAACACAACTCAAAATAGAAAAACTTGGCTTCCCCAGCAGTCTAATACTTAGGATTTGGTGCTCTTTCAAATCATGAGAACTTGATCAAGGTCAATGACATGTCTCGGTGGGTAAAATCACCTGCTGCCTGATGAACTTGACCCTCAGAACTCACGTAGTGGCAGGAGAGCACTGACTCCCACAAGTTGTCCTCTGACCTCTACATGCATGATATACCATGCTCTCGCGCTCTCTCTCTCTCAGTCTCTCTCTCTCTCCCTCCCCTCTCTCTCTCTCCTCCTCCTCACTCTCTCAATAAGTAAATAATTAAAAAAAATATGACCAACCCAATGTAATACAATGAACTTTAATATACAACGGAGGTGTTATCACATACGTGGGCATGAGAGCATTTGGTTGGCAGCATGTCACGTATTTAGAGTCATACCATGTCATATACAAAAGCAAATGTGAAAAATAAACTAATTATAAAATATAGACAACAGATTTTATTATTTAAGTAATTTCTTGAGGCAGGATATCACATTACACACACACACACACACACACATCTTCCTATGCCACAGCATTTATGATGATTTTAAAAAACAAAATGGCCAAGAGTTTATAAAAAACATGTTCAGTTGCACTAGTGACCAAGGCAATTTCCAGATGTGAGACGCAATCATTACTCTTCACACTAGAAAAAATTAAGGTTAGAACTTCAAGATTGTACAGACAGGGAATTTATATATTATATATTATATATTGCAGGGAGATTAAGAAACTTGTGAAGCTACTTAGGAAATGTAAGATGGAGACTAAAGTTCGTTTCCCAGAAGACATGTACAAAGAACTTTGCCATGTAGTGATTAAAGTTATGTAGGTTAGAAATAACCAAAAAGTCCATTAGTAAGATGAATATGAAATGTACTAGGGTACTCCAAAATTGCTTAAATAAATGAATAAATCTCAAAACCATTTAGTGGGAAATAAAAGCAGTAAAATATGTACCTACAGAATAACCTATTTACAAATTAAATTCTTAGGAAGAATGTCTCATATCATCACAGGTATGTGCATATGTATTAGAAGCTGAACATATACTTCCAGTATATGACTGAAGCTGTGGAGGCCGGGTAGGAGAGCGTACGACAGGCAGAGAGACAGGTGGTGCTTCAGCATCCTCTCAAGCATGGTGTGTACATGCATGTGCACAAGGGCACATGTGTCTGCATATACATGTGGAAGCCATGGGACACCCGCAACTGTCACCTTTCGGAATACTGCCCACCTTCCTTTGAGACAGGCACTCTCCTTGGCCTGGGAGCAGCAAGCCCCAGGATCGTCCTCCTCCTCAGTCACTGTCTCACTGGTGTCGGGATAATAAGCAGAGGCCACCCCAGGCATGTCCCCATGCTTTCCTGAGCCTGCTACCTTCACAGTCCCTTAACATCTAGGTATTTGAAAAGAAAATTCAAAGGATGTTGGCTCATGCCTGAAATGCCAACGTGTGGGAGGATGAGCAGGAGTGCCGGGTCTTTCAGTCCAACCTGGGCTACGCTGCAAGACTGCTGAAAACCTTAAAACAAACGAAACAAAACAAAACCTCTCGATACACGTGGTATGTTGACAATGGAAACCTAAGTACAAACAGTAAACTAAATGGTAGTGAGCACTGCACTGACTATCCTGCAAGAATGTCTGGAAGCATTGGTTACCGACTTAAAGAGATGTCAACAAACATATGACGTAAAATAAAACAGGCTATAAAATTGTAGGGGCTGGAGAGATGGCTCAGCAGTTAAGAACACTGACTGCTCTTCCAGAGGACCGGGGTTCAATTCCTAGCACCCATATGGCAGCTCACAACTGTCTGTAGTTCCACTTCCAGGCAAACACTAAGACAAATAAATAAATAAGTTTTTAAAAAAAAAAAATTGTAGATTTTTCAACCAAGGCATGAAATGGTCAAAGGAACTTTCTCCTAATGCTATAAATAAGTTCCAAGAATGTACCTGAGACATTTTAATATTTTGTTAACTTGGATCCATGTAAAGAACATGGACAGGGCTGGAGAGATGGCTCAGCGGTTAAGAGCACCGTCTGCTCTCCCAGAGGATCCGGGTTCGATTCCCAGCACCCACATGGCAGCTAACAACTGTCTGTAGTTCCAGTTCCAGGCAAAACACCAAGGCAAATAAGTAAATAAATAATAAAAAAAAGTTTAAAAAAAAAAAAAAGAACATGGACAAAGAACATGCCAATGTTAAGTATGACAGACTAACTATAGAGCTTTAAGTAAATGGATATCAGGATTGCACATTTATAGACCAGCTATAACATTTGAACCAATGCTCTCATGGAGCTGTTGCTAATAAGCGCTGCCTTTCCAGAGGGACTGCCTTGCTGTCTAGCCAGGGCTATGAGAGCCAGGGCAGAGTGCAGGTTGCTGAAAAGAGCAAGATTATAACACTAGCACTCAGAAACCGAGGCAAAAGGATTCTAAATTCCAGCCCCAACTACATAGCCATACTCTGTCCACATTTTTTTTTAAACTTTATTTATTTATTATTTATTTATTTATTTATTTGTCTTGGTGTTTGCCTGGAACTGGAACTACAGACAGTTGTTAGCTGCCATGTGGGTGCTGGGAATTGAACCCGGGTCCTCTGGAAGAGCAGACGGTGCTCTTTACCGCTGAGCCATCTCTCCAGCCCCCTCTGTCCACATTTTTAAAGGCTAAGCAAACTATATACTAAATAGGCTGGGCCAGGGACTGTGCATGAGAAACCTATAGCACAAGTGATGCCACATTCGTAAGAGAGTGGTGGCAGGAAATTACTGAAGGACTTTAGAAAGAAAAGAGAGCATTTATCTTACTACATTTATGATCTCTGATAAACTGTAAATTGACTTGGATAATCTAAACCTGTGCCCAGGAGGTATGGGCATCATGACACATTTTATTTTATGAAAACTGAAATAACATATATTATAGAGTAGGGAGTTAAGACTCAGAAAATAGTACCATTAGTATTCCTTTCCTGGGAAAATTTGTATGTTCTTTATACTTTGATTAAGTGTTTTCTAAACAGTTGAGACCAAAAAGATACACACCACATTTATTTTGTAACAGTAAAGGCCATAAGACTCTGCTTGATATGACATGCATGATATCTTGTCTTCCAGATGAATTGATTTTGAATTCAATCACTCTCTGAGAGAAGACATCCCAGCTCGCATAATTTCATCAACCAGGAGAATGTTGGTGGCAATCACCGTGCTGAGGATGAAAAGATGAGAGTGAGTCGAGCTTCTCAAGGCACGCCTGTGTCTCCCCAGCAGCCTTCCACAGTGTGGGCATTTTGCCAGAGGGCATGAAACAAAGATATCATCAACAACAAAGCACCCCTCCTCATGCTCTAACTTTGACTGTTCTGTTGACTTGGCACAAGTCTAATTTATACCCGGGCAAAGCCGCCTTAATTGTCACATGTCGCTGCTCCTCCCTGCTGCACAGACGTGGCTGCTGCAGTACTGCCTGCCCCCTGCCCCCACTCAAACAGTGAGGTGGGGGTTAGCCTGTCCTGTGACTTACACAGCTGCAGATGCAAGGCTGAGGGGACTAGCGGAGGACAAAAGCCAGTCTCAGGAGCTGGGAACTATGGGTTTCAAAACAAAAGTAACAGGAAATATTCAAAGTTATCAATTATATCCCTAAAAGTCTTTCTCTTCTTTGCCAATTTACCATGAGTGAAGAAGATGTTTTTTCACACAATAATTATCCCAAACTCCGGCTTCTGCTGCTACCATCGGCTTCCCTGCAAAGGGAAAACAAGCCACTTAATCCAGCAATCTTGACATGCCCTGTCAGTGCTGACTGGTGGAGTCCAACAATATTTAATCACTCTCAGAACGTATGTCAAAGTCACCAGTGACCTCTGCCTTAAGTCCTATGTGCTATCGCCAGTCTAATCTACTCCTTGACACCTCAACACCCCCCTCTGGCAATACCTTCTCAGCATTCAGACACCACGCTCCCCTTTCTTTTTCACCGTTGGAACCCCCATCCAGTTCAAGGCTCTTCTATTCTCTCACTATATATACACGTCTTAGTCAAGATTACTATGGCTGTGTTGAAACCATGAGCAAAGAAACTTAAAGAGGAAAGGGTTTATCCAGCTTATGTTTCCACATTGTTCATCATCAAAAGAAGTCGGAACAGGAACTCAAATAGGGCAGGACCCTGGAGGCAGGAGCTGATGCAGAGGCCACAGAGGGGTGCTGCTTACTGGCTTGCTCAGCCTGCTTTCTTATGGGACCCAGGACCACCAGCCCAGGGATGGCACACCCACAATGGGCTGGTCCTCCCCCATCAATCTCTAAGAAGATGCCCTACAGGCTTGCCTACCACCTGATCTTAGGGAGACATTTCTTAATTGAGGTTCCCTCCTCTCAAATGACTTTGTGTCAGGTTGACATAAAACTATTCAGCACCACATATTTCCCAGGGGGGTCCCATCCAATTTTCTGGGTTTAAACTATCTACATCCTGATAACTCTCTACAACACATATCTTTTTCTTGAGCTCAATATATTGAACCACTTTTCCCGAAAGACTGTTAAGTACTTCCAACCAGACTTTGGCAAGCTGAACAGTCCCTCGTCTTCTCCAACAGTTAGTACAACTCTAACTTACTACCTGTTTAGCTAACTCCTCTCCACAAAATGGAGAACAGTCAGAGTGATCCTTTTAAACACAGACTATGTCACAGCTCTGCTCAAAAATCCCTATTTCACTGCAAAAATTAACAAACAAAAGCCAAAATCCTCAGACTAGTGACATGCCACCATATAATCTGACCTATCACCTCCCTGCCCTTCTTCCTTCTCCACTGGCCGTACCCTCTCCTGAGAGAGCACCTAATGCTGTCCCCTTCATGACTAACTCTTCAGTTCCTTCAGCTTCTTCAGTAAACACTTCCTAGTGTATACTGTACAACTGTTTTAATTTTCACCCCTTTCCTACCCTCCTTAATTAGCATCCATGATCATCCTTACTTTGTTCTTTTATTTTTCATCAAACTTATTGTTCTCTTAGATGCTAAATAATTTATTTGTTAAAGTTATTGTTTACTGTCTGTTTTCACTCACTATAAGAGAAGCTCTATTTTGTCCAGTGTAAATCCAAACAATAAGCACTCAATAAGTATATCTTTTTTATCATTGGCGGGGGCAGAGAGGACCAGAGACATAGATAGTTCAGTCATTGACTATTGTACAAACACATGGACTATGTCTGAGTTTGCTCCCTAGAACCCACATATAAAAGTTCTTCTGTTTCAGGGCTGGTGAGATGTTTCACCAGTTAAGAGCACTTGTTATTCTTGCAGAGGCCGCGTTCAGGGCCAGTTCCAGAGGATCTGATGCTCTCTTCTGACCTCCATAGGTGCTGCATGCACATTGTGCACAGACATACACGTAGGCGAACCACCTAAACACATTCAATATATTTTTTTGAAAAAACTAAATGCAATCAAGATTGATGTAACAAAATATCCCAACCTATCCTAGTCTGTTATAAGATTTGGGTTCTTGAAGAACATTCCCTTGAGTAAAGCTAACTTTTCTTCAATTTCTTACCTGTATTCACGTCTATGCCCACAAGCTCTTTTGATTCTGCATGTTCAGACTGAATTTTTATCAATGTTTCCTGCAGGTCATAACCAGAATTCTGAGCAAGAACCTTCATGAAAAAACAATAAGTATGTGTTGAATGCCTTCACATATGTATCTGAAAATCAAGTAGTCTTGTGAAAACACAACCACAATGCAGTGCTCATCTCCTTTAGAAGAATACCATTTCCAACCTCAACCAAATTATTGCCAGATAAATCTACCTGGCACATTTTAGACGTGAACAGCCCCTGCTGTGAACAGTGCACTAAGTTCTAAGGACCAGACTTCCCCACTCCTATACATTTTTTAGGCAAGGCCTCATGGAATCTAGGCTGGCCTCAAACCCCTTCTCCCTTTATGTAACACCAAGTGCCTTGAGCTCCCAATCCTCCTGCTTCACCTCCCAAGTGCTGGTGTTAGGCACGTCCCACCACATCCAGCTTCTTTCTTATCATTCTTGCTCTGCTGGCCTCTCCCGTTTTTCCCAGCACTAGCTAGAGGGAAGCAGAACATCTGCAGCACTGTGTGTCCCTTGGCTTCAGGAGAGCCATGGGTTGCAGCAACCTGGATGGAGATGCTTGTACTCCATACCAGCCTAACTGGCCTACTAGCAGCTGATAAAGCAAAGGGCTAGTGTGCACCAGGACCACCAACTCACGCCAACATCATTACTTAATGACTTTGCTGCTTGGAGGGGAAAAAAAAAAAAAATATATATATATATATATATATATATATATATATATATATACACATTCACAAACAACCCACAAGTTATAAATAGTTCTAATATAAATTATTTAAGTCTTTGGTAGGATTGTTAATAATGGTTTGAATTCCTGACAATAGCATGCTGGAAACAGCTTTCTCTATTTCTACATGACTGACAACTAGCAGAAGGCAAAGAGGGAGAAGAACAGTTCTCTGTCCTCTCAGCACCTCTCTCCTTGTCTAGAAATTACAACAAATTCAGGCTAGTACTATTTGGGGACGCTAAACATTAGGAAGTCCTTTTCTGCTCACAATTTAAAGTACTAACATGTTGGATACCATCAACAAAATAAGAATCTACCCTTAAAAAAAAAATCTAATGAAACCTAAGTTGCACACTGTTCCTTAGGGTTGGTAAGTAATGCACTTTCTGAAGGAGCTCTGGACACAAGGAAATCTGACCGCTTCCTGGAGCTTTCCAAAGTACTATCGCTTCAGTCCCCACAGTGTCTCTGCAGGGTTTGTAAAATATTTAACACGACAGGAAATGCAAATAAGCACATTTCTAACTCTGTGAACTGCTGGGCAAGATGGGCAATTTGTAATCAAGGACATTTCGGTATCGCCGGTTGTTATCTGGCCAGGAGACAGTTGTACCTTCGGGATAATAAGCAAGGCATCAGCAAAGGCCTGGATTCCAAGGCGAGCTCTTCCCTGCACACAGTGCTTGTAGTTAACAAGAGCTTCTGCTATTGCAACTTCAACTGCTCCAGCCCCCGGAACCACACAGCCTGCCAGAGGGGAATAATGAGAAGACGTCAAGCAGGGAAAAGGAGCAAGAAGAGCAACCAGCTACAAAACGCAAGCGTATTTGGTTAGTGGACTACTTCTGAAATGTTTTGAATATATTTAGAAACCAAATAAATTCCACAGTTCAGAAATAACTAGGTTTCCCCATAGAGTATTCTGAAATCAAATAATTAAGCACAGTACAAATACCGGTCACAAACAGTTTGTTTGATGTTTAGTCTCTGAAATTACAAGTGGGATTTCTGAGGCCAGAGAAATGGTTCCCAGCACCCACATCAGGCAGCTCACAACCACCTATAACTCAAGTCCAGGGACTCTAACACTGTCTGTCATGCATTAACCTGTATTAACATAATATACATAGACACACACAAACACACACACAAATGAAAACATTTTTACGTAGACATTTCTTTTACCTACATCTTATAGTTCTAACACTACATTGAAAAGTTGTTATTTATAATTTATAGTAGCAAGTAGCTGGATATACTGTCTCATCTAAAAAAATTTAAAAGGCCTTAGAATGATGTATTTCAACCTTTGAAAAACAATACCTGGGGCTGGAGAGATGGCTCAGCAGTTAAGAGCACTGACTGTTCTTCCAGAGGACCTGAGTTCGATTCCCAGCATCCACGTGGCAGCTAACAACTGTCTGTAATTCCAAGATCTGACACCCTTACACAGTTATACATGCAGGCAAAATACCAATTCACATGAATTAAAAATAAAATGTTAAAAAAAAAATAAAGGCATGGGCCACAACACCCAGTAGGCTTGTTTAAAAAAAAAAAGAAAGACAATACCTGCTAACCCAGACTACTTTATCTACAAAAACCATCTCTCATAACTGAAGGGTAAAGAAAAACTTTCCATGGGTAGACCAGGAACTCATGGTCACTATGCCAGCTCTACCAAAGATATTCAAGACATCCTGAGGTCTGAAAAGAAAGACACACTATGAGACTACAGAAATCAACAGGTGAATCTTGAATAGAAGTGAAGCAATTAAAGCCAGGCCCCATCAATCACCGCAAGATCAACAACAGAACAGGAACCAATGCATACCCATCAGTAATAACACTCAACAGCAATGGTCTCAACCCCCACAGAGAAGACAGACTAAAAGGCTGAACTAGCTTGGGCTCATAGGACTCACAGAGACCGAACTGACAGCAGGAAGCCTGCATGGGACTGACCTAGACCCTCTGCATATATCTGACAGTTGTATAGCTTGTGGGACTCCCAACAGTGAAAGCAGGGGCTGTCTCTGATGCTTTTGCTGGTGTCTTCATCCTGGGTCACCTTGCCCAGCCTTAACACAAGAGGAGGAACTTAGTCTTACTACAACTTGATATGCTATGTTTTGTTGATGTCCGTGGAAGGCCTGCCCTTTTCTGAATAGAAACAAAGAAGGCATGGGATGAGGAAGGCATGAGAGTGGGACTGGGGAAGGGGACTATAAATGAAGTTTTCCTGTATCCCACAGTCACCCCCAGAGGCTTAATGTAAGTGATAAGTACTCAGTAGTAGCTCAGGCTTATTACTAACTAGCTCTTAAATTTAATCTAACCCATAATTTTTATCTATGATTAGCCACATGGGTTGGTACCATTTCTCAGTATGACATTCTCATCTTGCTTCCTCTGTCTCTGGCTGACAATTCCTGAATCCGCCCTTTGTCATCCCAGCATTCTCAGTTTGGCTGTCCTGCCTAGCTTCCTGCCCAGCTAATGGCCTGTCAGCTTTTTATTAACCAATAAGATCAGTACATATTCATAGTGTAGAAAATGATTATTCCACAGCAGGTAACTATAGTCAGGATGTAAAATCAATAAGTAGATTTATTTATTTATTATGTATATAGTACAGAGGAGGGTACCAGATGTCATCATAGATTGTTGTGGGCCACCATGTGGTTGCTGGGAACTGAATTCAGGACCTCTGGAAGAACTGTCAATGTCCTTAACCTTTGAGCCATCTCTCCAGCCCGAGAAAAAATTTTTAAAAGGCTGGATTTATAAAAGGATTCTCATATTTGACAAAATAAGTCCCAAACCAAAATTAGTCAAGAGAGATAAAGAAAGACACTTTATATTGACTAAAAGGACACTCTAATAAGACAATACTACTGTATGAACATATATATACTGGACATGAGTATACCCAACACTACTAGAAATCAAGATCCAGAAAAATCCAATACAAGAATACTGAGTGCACCTCTCATCAATATGCAGGTCATCTCAATGAATTGTAAAAAGAGAACATCTGGATTCAGGGATGCCTTAGATCAAATGGGCCTAGCAGACATCTACAGAACATCCCACACAAACACAGCTGAATACACGTTCTCCTTTGTAGCCCATAGAACTTTCCCTGGATTAGATCATATTATAGGACAAAAAGCAAGTCTCAGCAAATACAGAAAAATTGAAACAGCTTCTTGTATTCTATCTGACCACAGTGAATGAAGATAAAAATCAGCAAGAAAACTACTAATTCATGGAGATTAAACAGCTGGGTTACTGAAGAAATAAGAAGGGAGATAAATGATAATGAAGACATAACATACCAAAACTATAATATACAATGAAAACAGCACAATTTAAAAGGGGGGTGGGTATTAAAACTACTGCCAATAGAATTCAGAGAGTCCCAAGGCCAAACCTTGAAAATGTATATTCCACTAAATTAGAAAATCTAAAAGAAATCCATGACTTTCTAGAAACATGTGACCTACCAAAATTGAACTGAAATAAGCCATTTGAATGGCTTTATAACAAGCAATAAGACCGATGTGGAAATAAAACACTCAGTCAAAGAAGTGCAGGCTCAGCCAGGCATGGTGGTGCAGCCTTTAATCCCAGCACTTGGAAGGCAGCCTGGTCTCCAGAGCCAAGGCTAATCCACAGAGAAACCCTACTAAGAAGGAAGCTGAAGGAAGACAAAGGAGGAGGGAGGAGGAAGAAGAAAGATGGAAGAGGATTGAAAAAAAAAGAAGAGGAGGAGGAGGAGATCCAGGCTCAAATGGATCCAGTGCACTCTACCAGGCCAAGTAATACCAATTCTCCCAGACTATTCCATATCATGGAAAATAAAGAAATGCTCCAAACTCACATATGAAGCCACTACTACCCTGATACCAAACCCAGATAAAGGTACACACACACACACAAATAAAAGAAAATTATAGGCTAATTTGTCTTATGAACATAGAAGCAAAAACTCTCAATAAAATACTTGCAAATTGAATCAAATACATAAAAAAGAACATCCATCATTATCAAGTTCACTCCATTCCAGCGATGCAGGGATGGTTTAAGGTACATAAATCAATAAATGTAATGCAGCATATAAATAGACTCAAGGACAGAAATCACAGATCATTTCAATAGATGCTGACAAAAATCTCACATCTTTGCATGACAAAACACTGAAGAGACTAGGAATAAAAGGAACATATCTTAGCACAATAAAGGCCATATACAATAAACTTGGAACCAGCACCATGCAAAACAGAGGAAAACTCACATTTCCATTAATGTCAGGAACAAGACAAGTGTCCTCTCTCCACTCCTATTCAACATAGAGATTGAAGGTTTAGCTAGAACTTGTAATAAGACAAGAGAGGAAATAAAAGGGATATAAATAGAAAAAGAAGTGAAAATATCCTTATTTGCAAGTGAGATGATACTATATACAGAGACCATAAAGACTCTACCGTAAATTTTTACATCTAATAAACACTTCAAGCAAGACAAGATGAAACAAAACATTATACAGAAATCAAGTACCCTTTTCTATAAGGCAATGGAAAACACACTGAGAATCAAGGAAACAATATCATTCAAATTAGTTTAAAAAACTAAAACATCTTGGAATAAAACTAACCAATCAAATGAAAGATCTCTATAACCTAAGTTTTAAAACATCACTGAAGAAAATACTAGAAGAGAGAAAAAATATCTTCCCATGCTCATGGACTGGAAGAATTAATATTGTGAAAATGGCTGTTCTATAAAAAGTGATCTATAGATTCAATGTAATCCTCATCAAAATTCCAGTACCATTCTTCATAGAAATAAGAACAAAATCTTAAAAGTCATGTGAAAACACAAAATTCCCCATACAGGCACTAGAGAGATGGGTCACTGGTTAAGAGCACTGCTACACTTCAGAGGACCTGTTTTTGATCCCCTACATCCATTTGGCAGCCCATAGTCATCTGCAACTCTAGTCCCAGGGCATCTGGCGCCCTCTTCTGGTCTTTGTGGGTACTGTAATACATGATGGATAGACAGATATAAAGGCAAAACACTCATACACATAAAATATTTTTTAAAACCCCAGATAGCCAAAGCAATGATCTGCAATAATGATAATGCTAAAGGCATCACAGAAATCATATGATAAACTCAATAGATAAAAAAAATCTTTTGACAAAAATCTAACATCCCTTTATGATAGAAACATTAAAGAAACTAAGTGTAAAAATAATAGATCCTGGCCTAATATAATAGGGCTGTACAACAAACCTATAACCAACATCATACTACATGGAGGAAAACTCAAGGCATTTCAGTTGGAATCAGGAACAAGACAAGGATGCCACTTTCTCAGCTTACATTATTAGCCAAAACCATAATACAGGAGAAGGAAATAAATGGGATAGAAGTAAGGAAGAAGTACCCTTATTTGCAGATGATCTATATGGATCTAGCCACAGTTTCCAGCACTGCTGAGAAGTGTGGCCAGGTTGTGGCAAGGTACAGGGTTGGTAGAGCAGAAGAGTATACAGTGTGTCTGTCCATGAGAGTTTGAAGTAGTCTGATATCCTACCAGTGATGCCTCCTTCCCCAGGGAGCTCCCTAGACACCTTGGAAGCTCCACTAGAAGCCAGTAGTTCAGATAACTAGTCAGCACCTCTTTCCAGCACTCTAAGAATCCAACTGATAGCCCCAAATCCTGCTCTGATCCCCACTCCTCAACTGCCACTGTCATGCCTGACCAGAAAGGGGTGGATAGCCTTTCAAAGGTCCTAAAAAGAGATGTCTGGAATGGATGGGAACCATTTCACAAGGGCACCAGGTATTCCTGACCTGGGCAAGGTAGCAGCCTCACTTCTAGCACTGGCTGGATGTTCTTGACCACTGTAAACTGGCATAGATTTGGCAGTGGTGGTTGAAGGTCATGAGAAACACAGAGGCACCTGAGCCACCTTTCAGGTAGAAAGGACACTAAGATCCTCAATATCACCCAGAATCCTTAGGTATCTGAGCACAAATCAGTTCCCATGATATGTTCACATAGAAGAACTTGATCCAAAATGGCAGAGCCAAGCCACTGCCTTCAAGGATCCTAAGCATCCTGTGGGAACTTGTTGGGGACTCCGGACTTTTGGGGTACCCTGGGGATATGGATGAAGGAATACAGTTCTTTTATTTTATAGGAAAATATATAATTTTAAAAAATCTTTTTTTTAAGATTTTATTATGTATACAACATTCTGCCTCCATTATATGCCTGTGTGCCAGAAGAGGGCACCAGATCTCAAGATAGATGGTTGTGAGCCATCATGTTTGCTGGGAATTGAACACAGGACCTCTGGAAGAACAGTCAGGGCTTTTAACCTCTGAGCCATTTCTCCAGTCCCAGGAAAATATATAATTTTTTATCTGTGATCCTGGATGGACTCCAGAACCTCACATGAGCTAAGCAGGTACTATCACCATGCTGTGACCCTGCCCACTCCCATCCCCTAGGTTAGCAATCTACTGCTGAAATAAATCCCAACTTCACAGATTTTCATTTTCTTTTCTCTCTTTCTTTTTCTTTTCTTCCTTTTTTTCCCTCAAGACAGGGTTTCTCTGTGTAACAGTCTTGGCTGTCCTGGAACTCTCTTGTAGACCATGCTGGCCTTGAATTCATTGAGATCCACCTGCCTCTGCCTCCCAAGTGTTGAGATTAAAGGCATGCACCACCACTGCCCATGTGAAAAGTTCAGGTCATACAGGAATGCCTGCATATGAGTCTCTGATTTACTTTTATGATCTCCATAAGTCATGGTTTCACACAAACATTTCCAGAACTTTTCAAAAAAAAAAATTAACCTTCCACTCCTGCTCATACAAGCAGTCAGAATGAGACTCAGTGGGTGAAAACAAAGGACATGTTAGTGGAAGGGGGCTTGTTGGGGAAAACCAAGTTTAGCTGTAGAAAGAGGAGACAAGAAAAGGTAATGGGAGGAAATGTCCCAAACTTTGACATGTTTGAAACTGTCAAAAAAAAAAAAAAAAAAAACTTTAAAACTACATTGGAGGGGCGGGAGGGGGATGGGAGTTTGAACAAGGGGATGCATGAATAAAAAAATGAAACTTTATTCATAATTTTAAAGAAGGAAAAAAAACTACATTGAAGGGGCTAGACAGATGGCTCAGCAATTAAGATCACTGTTGATTTTTCCAGAAGATCTGGGTTCAAGCCTCAGCATCTACATGGTGGCTCATTACCACTTATAATCCCATTTCCAGGGGATCTAACACCCTCTTCTGGCCTCCATGGACACCAGGAACATACATGTGGTGCACAGACATACATGCAGTCAAAACACTCATACACATAAAATAATAATTTTAAAAACTATGTAGATTCCATCTCACTCCAGGAAGAATGGTAATTATTATTCATTATTCAAATAAATTCTAGTGAGGAGCAAAGGGAATTGTATACATTGCTGTAAACTATTAATGCAAGTTCTCAAAAAGCTAAAAGGAGATAGATCTCTTATGGGATGTGGCTATACCACACTCAGCTATGCCTGCAGAGCTCCATGTCAACATGTCACAAAGATGCTTACACATCAAGGTTTGCTGCAGCACTGTTTACAACAGCTGAGTCATGGAACCAACCAAGAGCAGATAAAATGTGACATATATACACAATGGAAAGGGTTCAGTCATAAAGGAGGAAGGTACATAACCTGCAGGAGAATGGGTACAACTGTAGATATTCATATTTTTGGTCTCAGACAAATGTCTGTTTTTTTTTTTTCTAACTTGTGGTTCCCAGACTTTATCAGACACATAAAATCCCATGATTGTACATGGTCAGAGATGGTGAAACAGAAGAGAAAAACCTGGAACTGCACCCAGCGGTGAAGATGAACATCCTTGACCTCCCCACAGAGAAAAAAAAGACCAGAATGAACCCATTTGAAGCAGAGATGGAATTTATTAAGAAGAAAGCTAAGAGATAGCAAGATGGCTTGGTGGTAAGAGTACGTGACAGGTACTCGGCACTGTCCACTTGACATCCTGGGAGGAAGGAACCTCAAGTGAAGAGTTACCTCCTTCACATTGGCCTGTGGAGGGACAGGATTTTGTAAAATGATAATCGATGTGGGAGGTTCCCTATCCACTGTTGGTGATACCACAGCTAGGCAAGTGAGCCTGGGCCATAGAAGAAAAGTAGCTGCCAGGTGGTGGTGGTGCAGGCCTTTAATCAAAGCACTCAGGAGGCAGAGGCAGGTGAATCTCTGAGTTCAGGCCAGGCCTACACACAGAAATTCTGTCTTGAAAATGGAAAGCAAAGTATCTGAACAGGAGCCTGGAAGCAGTATCTTTCCACAGTGGTTCTCTGAGTTCTTGTATTGGCTTTCCTCAACTAACAGTAACTTGTGATGTGAAATACACCCTCTCCTTCCTGAATTGCTGTTGGTCATGGTGGTCATTACTGAAACAAAAAGGCAAACTAAAATAGGAGCTTGCTGCTGTGCCTAAATAACCGGAGTTTTTCCATTTTCAGAATCCACATATGGAAAGAGAAAATCAACTCCTGAAGTTGCCCTCCGATCACCATGCACGAATGTCATGGCACACATGTGCTCATGTATAGATCACAGTAAATAAATGCAAAAAATTTAATGGAAACAGTTTAACACAGATTCAGCATGGGGCTAATAGAAAGACGGGTACTTAGAGGAAGAATAAGACACCCAAGGGGCTGGAGAGATGGCTCAGCGGTTAAGAGCACCCTCTGCTCTTCCAGAGGACCCGGGTTCGATTCCCAGCACCCACATGGCAGCTAACAACTGTCTGTAATTCCAGTTCCAGGCAAAACACCAAGGCAAATAAATAAATAAATAATAAATAAATAAAGTTTAAAAAAAAAAAAAAGAGCAGCAAGAACTTTAAAAAAAAAAAAAAAGACACCCAAAAGCCTAGATGTGAGCTTCTCAAAAGAGAGTCAGTCCTGCTTAAGTGACCCAGCAGTAGTTACATACTACTTTGGTAGCTCTAAAATTATAACTTTTAATGGTTGCTTTAAAAATATTTTCTCGCTTTTTCTTTATTACATTTATTTATCTTTGGTGGGGGGGGGGTGAGGGTGCATGTATCCCACCATGTTCATTGGTGGTCAGAGGACAATGTGAAGAAGTCAGTTCTCTCCTTTCACCATGGGGATCCCGAGACTGAATTCATGTTGTTGGCTTGGCAGCAAGTGTCTTTACCTACTGAGCAATCCTCCCAGTCTGGTCCCATTCTTTACGATAAGTGCGATTATAGGATAGTTCCAAGGGTGCTTTGATGAGATTGGAATCTAATAAAGATAAAACTATGAGCCACAGGGTTGCACAAGGGGGTTAAGACTTGTCTTTGATTCTAAATGGAGAGTCTTATGAGAGTTCTAGAAAACTGCAGGTTTACAGATGAGAATGGGTAAAGGTCACCTACGCTTAGGCCTCAGGCATGGTTCGTTGCTATTTAAACATTCTTATTTGAATCCCCACTCTATAAAAGGAAAGCTGTCTCTATGTAGGTAACCTTCACAGTGAATGCTGTTAACTATGCTGGAACTCTCAACTCTCAGCTATCGAGAAGCTTCGAGAAGAAAGAGGAAAGGAGCTCCTTTCCATTCCCGTCCCCATAATTTCCCCAACTTTCATCTTGTCTACATATGACATGAAAGTGTAAGCGACACTGGCTAAGGTAATAAAGAAGACTAATGGGGAGGGGAGCAAGAAGGGAGATGGAGGGAAGCATGTTCAATACACATTATATAGTTGTATGAAGTGTCCTTATTAACATAGGGCCATGTACAATGAATGTGCATAATACATTTTTAATGAAAAAAGAACTCTCCAATGTTTGCTGGAACCAATGCAAGATATAACAGTTCTGGACCACTGTCCCTGTTTCACCACAGCAGTTCAATAGTGACATCCACAGTGTGTCCACACTGCCACCTAACTGAAGCAAAGCATAGAGCCAAGCCACCTTGACTGCCTGATCCCATCTAATCTCAGCACGTGAATGACACTGGTGGGAACAGTGGCTTACTGACAGAGTATTATGTTTCCATTATGCTTTGGAGAGTGATTACAATGTTACATACATCCAGAAAGTAGTATGCATTGAAAGAAGAAGGAGGAAGAGGAGCAGGAGGAGGAGAAAAAAATTATTAAAATTGTGCAAAATTATGTTTGTCTGCTTTTATTTAAAATCAGTGACAGTGTGACTTTCAGGGCCTTTCCCAGGGTTCGGTGGCTGT
The DNA here is from genome assembly GCA_004025045.1 of Sigmodon hispidus. NCBI lineage: Eukaryota > Metazoa > Chordata > Mammalia > Rodentia > Cricetidae > Sigmodon > Sigmodon hispidus. The sequence goes on from PVIH01004102.1 coordinate 95,751, forward strand.
GAAAATGTACCTAAATAAAGGGAGGAGTCGGCCGAGTAATGTGGCCAGAGATTTGGGTATGGAATTCTTGGAACCCAATTAAGTATTTGTTTTCTATATTGTAGCAAAACCTAAACTGCTACCCAAGAAAACATTAGGTGTCATTGTTCTAAGCCAAGAGCTTTGTAATAAAATACACCTGGATAAGATTTTAAATCTGCTTTTATAACTTTGGGTAGTCGTGCTGTGGACTGGATATTAGACCTGGGCCTTGCTCATGATAAGGCAGAGACTCTACCACTAAATAATAGATCCCCAGTCCTGCTTGTAGAGGGGCATAAGGCTTTGGACTTGTTTAAATCAACAAACTTGCTATGGAATTACCTATAATTATAGCAAAACAATATAAAATCAATTACTTCTCAGCTCAGCTTTTTTATTACCAGCTCCCTTTTCTGATTCCTTTCATAATGTTAATTGCTGAAGGAGTTATCTATAAGCTGGGTATATCCTTACATCTCATCACATTTTGAAAAGCTCCTTCATAAAAAGGAGTACACTTGATATTTGTATGTGAGAGGTATAAAGACTAAATATGCAAATAAACACATGTGCCCATGTACCTCTACCTACCCATCTCAAGAAAGATGATAGTGTACCGCTGAGGACTTCCCCAGAGTCCATTCCTCAGGAAGGCATAACAGAGTTGTGGGATGCTGTTGGAGAGAAACTTATAGAACTACCTACAGTAGAAAACCAGCGAACTGAGTTTCCTCCTTAGAACTAGAGAGGGGAGCAAACAACATTCAATGTGAGTGGGAGAATGGAAAAGGAGACCAGAGTGGAAAACTGGGAAATACAAATGACAAAGAGAGCTCACACCTGTAATCCCACGCTAAGGAAGGTCAGTGGTGCTGGTGTGACTTCAAGGCCAGTCTGGGCTACACTTTGAGTTTCAGACAATTTGGATTGGAGTCAACACTTGTCTCAGAAAAAATGGAAGGAAGGAAGAAAGGAAGGGAGGGAGAAGAGAAAGAGAAAGATCTGCATCTTTACAGATAGAGAAGTAAAAAATGTTATAAACAACTTTGTTCCAATAAAGTTGGCAACTTAGATCAATGTTGAGAGGCTTTATGCAAAAGGCCAGGCAAGGGCCACAGAATGACTCCAGGAGTAAGAGCACCAACAGTGCAAGACTTGATTTGGATCCCTAGAACCAAGAGGGAGGAGAGAACCAACTTCTGAAAGTTGTCCTTTGACTTCTACACGTGCCCCAAGTCATGAGCACATCCTCTTCCCCCCCCCCTCACACACATACACACACATTTTTTACTTAACGAGGGGTGCAGTTAAGTGGTAGAAAGCTTGCCTATTCCTGATCCCTTCCCTAGTACTGAGAAAACAATTTAAGTCAGCTAACTGCTTAGGTTCTATGGGTTCCACCATTCCCTTTACAACTATCTCATTCCACCACTACAGTACAAAACAGCTACAGTCAGTACAGTACACGCAGGGGTATGACTGAGTTACAATAAAACCTACTTACTAAAAACATGCAGCAAATCATATTTCATTCATAAGAAATAGTATGGTGCTCTCAACTTAGATGAGTGAATTCTTTTATTTTTGTCTAGCACAAAACCAGACATACAGGCTAACAAGCTTTTCTGTAAGAGACCCACACTGCTATGGCCACTGGCATTTTGTTTGTTTGTTTGAGGCAGGGTGTCTCTGTGTCACACTAGCTGTCCTGGAACTCAATCTGTAGATCAGGCTGGCCTCGGAACTCAGAGAGATCAGCCTGCTTCTGCCTTCAGAGTGCTGGAATTAATGGTGTGTGCCGCCACACCTGGCTGCAACTGGCTTTGTAACAAAGTAGTCCAAGTATGTATGTGGAAATGACAAGCTTCTTCACACATTATTTTAGGAAAACTAGATATCTATATGTGGAAAAATAAAACTAGACCTTATCTCTCACAATGTAAAAAGATTAACTCAAAATAGACCAAAGATATCAATGTTAAGACCTGAAATTTGAAACTACTAGCGAGAAAAAACACTTTAAGATATAGGCATATGTCAGGCATAATCCTATAATCTGAAGAGGCATTGGCAGTTAGATCTCTGTGAATTCAAGGCCAACCTGGCTATGTAGAGAAACTCTGTCTCAAAAAACCAACTAACCGGGGCTGGAGAGATGGCTCAGCGGTTAAGAGCACCATCTGCTCTTCCAGAGGACCCGAGTTCGATTCCCAGCACCCACATGGCAGATAACAACTGTCTGTAGTTCCAGTTCCAGGCAAACACCAAGGCAAATAAATAAAAATAATAAATAAAAAACCAACTAACCAAACAAACAAACAAATAAATAAATAAATAAATAAATAAATGGTACAGGCAAAAGCAAACCTTTCTGAATATGTTCCCCAAAGACCGGCCAAGTAGCAAGGATAAAGATTTCCTAGTTATTTCTCTGCTGGGGAGTTAATATCCAAATATGTAAAGGGCTCCAAACCAACAAACAATTCAGTCACTAAAGAAATAAACACGCAATGTCTAAATAAGTGCAAAAGGCCAATAAATACATGGAATGTTCACCATCCTTGCCCATTACTATAATGCAAATTCAAACTATGTCAACACTGCCCCTTACCCCAGTCAGAAAGGCCATCATCAAATGACAACAAATGCCACTGAAGTTGTTGGGGGACAAACCCTTAAACTGGTAATAGCATGAGCTAGTACAGCCACTACAGACATCAGTGTGTGAAGATTCATCAAAAAACTAAATGACAGAACCACTATATCGTCCAGCCTGGAGCACTTGTCACCCAACAGTCCTCATCAGGGTTCCAATTTCTTTATGTCTTTGCCAAAGAAGGACACTTAACTGTTATCTTTTGTATTACAGCCATTCTAGAGGATGTAAAATGACATCTCTTGGTGCTTTTGATTTCTATTTCTTTTTTTAAAAAATGTTTGTTTATTTATTTATTTATTTATTTATTTATTTTATGTGAATTGGTGTTTTGCCTGCATGTATAACTGTGTAAGGGTGTCAGCTCTTCAAATTACAGACAGTTGTTAGCTGCCATGTGGATGCTAGGAATTGAACTCAGGTCCTCCAGAAGAACAGTCAATGCTCTTAACCACTGAGCCATCTCTCCAGCCTTGATTTCTATTTCTTAATGACTGAATTTTGAACATCTTTCCATATGTCTTACTCTATCTTAAAGGAATGCTTTTTATTGAATCACCTCCCTTAACTCCTTTTAGATACAAGCTAGTTCTAAATTATCAATAAATTTAAAGTGTTAACATCCCTTCCTAACCTTTCTTACAACTGCACTACACCTACGGTAAAGGAGTAAGTTCTGAGCTATAAAAGCTCTCTTGAGGTTTGAAAAATAAATCCCTAAATATAAAAAGTAGCAGTATAGTAGTAAGTGGTTTTCATCTCTTAGAGATGGCTAATTAGTAAGGTAACATACCTTATCTTTATTCTTAACAGATATCCCAAAGGAAAATTAGAAAGCTGTCTAAAGTGAAATGAAAGAATAATTATTTGTACCTTAAAGTACTATACATACTATGACAGATTTATTACTACTTAAAAAGCATTAGTCTCATACCCACCACATAAAGAGCTTGCTTACCATCTTCAATGGCATTTTTGACAGCACGAAGACCGTCTCTTAAAGCATCCTTAATCTGTATGAGAGTATGCTTGTTTGGTCCTTTGACCAACAAGGTGACAGAGAGAGGATTCACACAGTCCTCAATAAAAGTGAATTTTTCTTCACCCTATCAGCAGACAAGAGAAGATACAGCTGTAAGGCTTGTGATACAGCTGAGGGGTGCAGGTAGTCAAGTACTTTGCCCAGTATGCACGAGATCCTGACTTGAATCCCCAGTAACAAACACACACACACAAACACACATGTACATATACATACATACAAAAAATAACATTTGTTACATTTTATTATTACATTTGTATAAATTAATGATGTCATTATGAAATTCAAATATATTTCCTATTAGAATCAAATCTTCATGTAAATTTTTCTTATCAAGCATAACTAAAGATGCGTTTTTAAAGTGGTTAAGTTAGCCCACCATTTGGAGAAGTTGGGTTAGGAAGACAGATCAAGACCAACTAGGCCTACATAGCAAAACTTTTTTTAAAATTTATTTTATTTTTTTCAGGGCTGGAGAGATGGCTTGAGGTTAAGAGCACTGACTGTTCTTCCAGAGGTCCTGAGTTCAATCCCAGCAACCACATGGTGGCTCACAACCATCTGTGATGACATCTGGTGCCCTCTTCTGTGCATGTAGACATACAGGCAGAACACTGTATACAGAATAAATAAATCTTTTTTTAAAAATTCATTTTACATACCAACTACAGCTCCCCCATCCTCGTTGTCCTTCTGCCCCATCCTCATCCTTCATCCTCTCCTCAAAGAGGATAAGGCCTCCTTGGGGAATCAACAAAATCTGGCACACCAAGTTGAGGCAGGATCAAGCCCCTGCATCAAGGCTGAGTGAGGTATCCTATCATAGGGAACAGGCTCCATGAAGCTAGTTCATGCACCAAGGATAAATCCTGGTCCCACTGCCAGGGGCCCTTCAACAGATCAAGCCACACAGCTGTCATCCATACTCAGAGGGCCTAGTTCAGTCTCATGCAGGGTTCTCAGCTGTCAGCCCAGTCCCTGAGCTCCCACTAGCTGGGGTCAGCTGTCTCTGTGGCTTCCCCATCATGAACTTGACTCCTCTTGCTCATATAATCGACCCCTCCTCCCTCTCTGACTGCACTCCAGGAGCTCAGCCCAGTGCCTGGCTGTGGATCTCTGCATTTGCTTCCACCAGTTACTGGATGTAGAGTCTATAATGACAACTGGGTGATAACTAGTCTGATTACAGAAGAAGGCCAAGAAAACCGTCTTGTCAGACCTCAAAGTGTAAAATATAAATTATAAGGTTTAAAATGCCAAAAACAGTTTAGAAATGATGTTATCACTGCTATTCACAGAAATACTCACTAATGGGCTGGGCAGTGGTGCTACACACTTTAATCTCAGCATTCAGGAGCCAGAGGCTGGTGGATCTCTGAGTTCGAAGCCAGCCTGGTCTACAGAGTGAGTTCTAGGACAGCCAGGGCTACACACAGTGAAACCTTGTCTCAAAAAAATAAAAATAAATAAATACTCACTAATGAATACTCAAATACAAGGCCAGCATGCCCCAAGCAATCTTCATTAAGGTCTTCAAAGGAGTTCACAGCTATCCCTCCACAAGCAAGAGCAAGCCTGGAATCACATGTATGCCCCCTTCACTTTGGTTATGGAAATACAAAGGCTCGTTTCACTTTCCCTTATTTTTGAGGGGGGTCATGATTTCACTTTAATATGAGCACTAAGAAAGCAGAGCCAGGTGGATCCCTGTGAGTTTAAGGCCAGCCAGGTCTACAAGAAACACTGTTTCAAAAATAAACAAACATAGTTATTAACTACAGTCACCATGCTTCATAACAAGCCCTTAAATATTTCTGTCCTCTCCAGTGAAAATTTGTATCCTTTGACCAACCTCTCCCAAACTCTTCATCTTCCCTAGCGCTCCAGCCACCTGTAACTGTCATTCTCTTACCTACTCCTGAAATTCAGCATTTTAAAATTCCACATATAAGTGAGATCACACAGTACTATAGTGTTCCTACAATCTATTTTGTGTGGGGAGGGCATATATGTGTGCCCATGTACATGTGGTTACACTCGCCCCTGAAGTGGGGGTAAGCAGAGGCTGAAACCAGGATGTCTTTCCTGGTCACTTCTCCATCTTATGATTTTGAGGCAGGCTCTCTCACCCAACATGACGCTCAAAGTTTCAGCTAGACTGGCTGACCAGCAAGCACCTAGAGCCAGGGTACAAGCAGACAATGCTGCTGTTCCGGGCTTCTATGTGGGCCTCATACTTGAACAGCAAATACTTCACACACTGAGCATCTCATCTCCCTGGCCCAAAATCCCTAGGTTTGCTGTTATTTGGTTTTTTGAGGGTTTCTCTGTGTAGGCCTGGCTGTCCTGGAACTCGCTCTATAGACCAAGCTGCCGCAAACTCAGAGATCCCCCTTCCTCTGTCTCTCCAATGCTGGGATTAAAGGCATGCACCACTACATCCAGAAATTGTTAAAAGAAAAGCAAGAAAGCAGGAAGGAAGGGAAAGGAGAGAGGGAGGGAGGGAGGGAGGGAGGGAGGGAGGGAGGGAGAAAGACTTAGAAAGTTTTGGGTTCAGTCCCTGGCACTACAAACAAAAAGGACAGCAGCGCCAAGAGCAACAGAAAACACTTCAGATACATATTTGCACTTACCTTTCAAGATTTCTTCTTTTTGCCCTGCGAAGAGCTACGATGTCATGTTTTGCAAGCATTTCTAAGGAAAACGGATCAATGCCCTGTAGTCAAGTTAACACAAAAGTTAAGTGGCTTTTGTTCCACACTAGACAAGTGTTCTACCACTGAGCTCTACTTTTAACCTTAAAAAAGCCAGTATTTCTACAGCTTCTTTTGTTCATTTGTTTTTCGTCTCAAAAAAGAAAAACAAATATTACATTCCTAAAACTCAAGAAGAATCCAGGCTGGGCAGGATAGCACACATCTGTACTGCAAGCACTAGGGAGGTTGAAGCAAGGATGATCTAAAGCTCCAGGCCAGTATAGACTACATAGAAAGTTCCTTGTCATCCTAAGATAGTGAGTGGTATCTCTATCAAATTATCAGAATGGGAGGTGAGAGGTGGCCCAGTGGTTAGGAAAGCAGGCCACTCTTTCAGAGGTCCTCAGTTCCATTCCTAGCACCTTGGTGGGGTGGCTCACAAGAGCCTGCAACCTCAGTTTCAGACACACACTCCTAAACATAAATTATAAAGGAAAACATTTTAAAGGGTTTTAAAACCATTCATCTTTTATTTATTTTAAGTGGGTTATTTATTTATGCCCAACTTTCTAGAATAATATGGATTCTAGTCACTTAGGAAATAGTGGCTCATTGAGTTAGGCCCAACTGTTACCCAGCACACTCTGGGGGTGTCTTCCTTGGAATAGTATAATTGTTGTATTTATTTTTCAGGGAAAAAAATCCACTGAACATCCAAATCTAGATAACCATAGTTTATCTGTTGGACCTTCTTCCAACTAAAATAGCTCCCATGAAAAAATAGCTAGATTAACTCAGAATCCAATTACACATAGGCTTTCTGCAAGACAACCATCATGTTTTTCTACAAAAATGTTCTTTATGATTATTTCATATTATATCAAACAAAATTATAAAAGATGAATAGTTAAGGAATAATATTTAATAAAATCAATAGTTATCATTTCAAGACATTATTTTCTGAATAAAAGAAAACTGTGTGTGCGGTGTGTGTGTATGTGGGTGTGTGCACTGAGTGCAGCTGTGTGGAGACCTGAGGGCAAGAAATGCCCTGGAGCTGCAGTGGGTCCGAGGCAGTTGTGAGCCACAAGATCCCTGGGTGCTGAGAGCTGCACTCAGATCCCCAAGAGCAGTAGTGCTCTTAACTGCTGAGCCGCTGTTGCAGACCCATCATCAAGCCACTCTTGAGTAGAGCGCCTTTTCTCCTGGTGGTGGGGTAGTGAAGGGTGCATGGCACAGCTTGCTGCTGCTTTCCTGGTGTGCTGGGAGAAGCCAGCAGCTTTACCTCTCCTCACAAACATCCACACAGTATAAAAGGCATTGTTGTTATGAAAAGAATTCCCTCCCCAGACTCCCTGAAAATGTCATAGGGACCCTTTAGAGTCAACGGGTCACACTCAGAAATGCTGAAAAACAGTGACAAGCACTTAAGCTGGAAACTTCTTTCTCACCTTTTGATTAATGACAACAAATCCTTTATTGGACTCAGCACAAACTTTCTGTTTTAGGTCTATTATTTTCTGCACTCTATCTTCAATAAATTTTCTTTCAGCTTTTACCAATTTCTCTTTCTCTTCTACAGTCTTATAAAAGAAGCCAGAGCTCACTTCTCTAAAGAATTAATAAGAACAAATTAGTAAACTACATATGGAGGCTAAATTGAGGGGTTTACAGGTCTGAAGTCACCCGGAGCAGTGAAAGTCCCTTTCTTAAGAAACCAAAAACAGACCAGGGGGAAAGGCTAGTGAGGTGGGCGGAAGAGAAAGGGGGATTAGAACAGACCTTTAGAGAAAGGGGGCCTGGGCATGGTGCGCATACTTGTTATCCCAATCCTCAGGAGACTGAGGCAAGAGGCATGCTTGGAGGGGTGATACTTTAAAAATTGGGGTTGTAGAGATGGCCCAGGCAGGCTTAGGAGACCTGAGTTCAGTTCCCAGCATCCATGTCAGTCACGTGGCTCACAATTGCCTGTATCATAAGCTCCAGGGGATCGATGCCCTCTTCCCGCCTCCTGTACTCACATGTACATACCCACACACAGATACAAACACAGAACTAAAAATAAAAAGAAATTTACAAAAAAAAAAAAAAAAGGAATGTTAAAAGCATTCAAATAGTATAGAGACAAACCGACACGCACGTTTTTTCATACTCTAGGGACACATTGCAAATGAGAATAAATGCGTCCTGCACTTGCTTCTTCATGCCTGGATGACGGGCACTGTGGTCCAAAACCAGTCCTCGAATCAACCTATTAAAATACATAATGTTTCATGGAACACACATTCTAAAATTAGAATTTCAAAAGCTATTCAAAGCTGGGAACAGCCAGGACACACATTGTTTCCTTGTAAAACTTCAAATCTAACATATAATTAGTAGAATTAGGGAAAGAATCTGCTTTAACAGTGTGACCATAAGTCAAAATGAAAAGCCAATCGAGAATTATTCTCTAAGTTATACAGCTCAAAACAGGAATATCTGATCAAATAATAAAAGGTAGGCACACAATGAATTTCTTAGGGTATTTGTTCAAAATAATTATATAGAATAACTAAAAATTGTTAACCTAAATGTCCAGCACAATAGGATATTGTTCAGCAAATAATGACCCAGCAATTCAATGACTATGAAAACTATGTAACAACATGAAAAATATTTACAGGGATAGCCAATAAGTACAGTGTATAGAGTATGTACAACATGATTGCAACTGTTCTTTTTTTTAATGTTGACAATTAAAAGGAAATATAGCTTGGTTGGTAGTGAGCATGTCTAGCATGCTTGAGATTCTATGTTCTTTGCTTCCCAGAACCATAATAAAAATATAAGAGCCGGAAAGACAGCTCAGCAGTTAAGAACACTTGCTGCACTTGCAGATAACCTTTTGGTTCCCAGCACTCATGTGGACACTTACAATATGTCCTCTTCTGGCTTCTGAGGGTACTAGGCATGCATGTGATACACATACACACCTGTAGGCAATACAACACACAAAAAACCAATTTAAAAGAAAAAAACTAACTAGATAGATAGGTAGGTAGGTAGGTAGGTAGATACATAGATACATAGATAACCCTAAGGGTATGACTAGACTTGGATAGAATGAATATATACTATGGAAGCGTTTTCAGTTTTCCAAATACATTTTTATAGAGTAAATATTTTTATTAACTTTATAAAAGTCACTTGGGCTGGAGAAATGGCTCAGTGGCTAAGAACACTGGCTGCTCTTCCAGAGGTTCTGAGTTCAACTTCCAGCACCCACAGGGTGGCTCACAACCATCTAAAATAGGACCTTATGCCCACTTCTGGCATACAGTTATACATGCAGAGCATTACATAGAAAGAAAGAAAGATTGTAAAGTCACTAATACACACTGAGATGGTAGCATTTCCACTTAATAATCTCTCTGAATTTTTTTAAAAAGAATTATTTATTGCATGTGTAAGTGTGGGCATGTATATACCACAGCTTGATGAGGCATGGTCTCTCCTGTTGCTTCTGCCACTGAACAACATACTCCTGGCTATCTATCCCATACATTCATTAAGCTCTTTACATGGTTTCCAGGCATCAAACACAGGTCATCAGATGTGTAACAGCCATCACTTTACCTGATGAGCCCTCTTCTTGGCCTGTAAGAATCTTTTTTGGGATATGTATGGTGCTAGGAATTGAATAGAGGTCTTGTACGTTTTAGGCTAGTGTTTTATAACTGAGCTATACTCTCAGCCCCTTAAGAATTGTTTATACCAATATTTGCTGTGTACTAAAGAAATACATTTTTAGCCAAGCACAGTAGCACACAGCTATATTCTCAGGACTTGGGAGGCATAAATAAGAAGATTGCCACAAGTTTGAAGTGTGCCTAGTCTACACAGTGAGTTCCAGGCTAGCCTGAGCTACAGAGTAAAATCCTGTCAAAGGAAAAAAGGAAGGAAAGAAGGGAGAGAGGGAGGCAGGAAGGAAGGAAGGAAGGACAGTTTTTTAAATGTTCAATCTAGATATAAATGAGTTTTCAAGTTTTTAACCTGACTAGAATACTCTAACTACCAAATGAAGAGAAAGACCTTATTTAGGAAAAACAAGAACAAAACTATACATTCAATATTCTTTACTTTTCATGCTTACTTTCTTTTCACCCTCAGAAAATGAATTTGGGGAACAGAAACTGTCCCATCACCACCTCCAAGTCCCCATCAGTCTGTGATTCTTTAAAACAAAGAATTCTTCTCATTCCAGCCCCCAGTGCCTCCAGCACACAATGTGCTATTTCACTGCTCTTGTTTATGGCTACACTCTAAACTGTCTACATATGCAATTCCACCTTGTATTAGTAAGGGTTCTCTAGAGAAGTAGAACCAATGGGTGAATATATTATTTAAAGAACTTATGAAGTCAGCTTTAAAATAGGAACAACAGCAGAATCACACTTCAGAGCTGGGAACCCATCAGTTTTTGGTCCTGAAGACTGGGTGCCTCAACTGCATGTGGTGGCACACTCTTAGTCCCAGCACTTAGGAGGCAGAGGCAAGTAGATTTCTCTGAGTTTGAGACCAGCCTATCTACAGAGTGAGTTCCAGGACAGCCAAGATATATAGAAAAATTCTATCTTGAAAAAAAAAAAAGGAAGAAAGAAAAGAAGGAAGGAAGGAAGGGCAGGCAGACAGACTGGGTGTCCTGTAGTCAGAGTAGGGCTACAATGGCTGTCTCTCACTGAGAGGAAGGGAACATTGTTGGGTACCTCAGCAGTCCTAATCTGGTACCAGAAGCATGGAAAGGTGGTGCTGAGAAGCCCCTGACCGCCCCACCCACCCACACATACACACCCCTATAGGAGAAAGGCATGAGAAGAGGTTTTGATGTTGGCAAACATTCAGCAGCTGAAACACCAGGGCAAACTGACCCTGGGGAGAGGGAGGCCAAGCAAAAGCCTGGATGGCCTTCCTCCTGACCCATCCTTTTATCTGCCACTACCAGACAGTGCCTCCAATAATCAAAATGAGGCTTCCCACATCATTCAGGGAGATCAGGACAGTTCTTTAGGAGGGGCTCCCCGCTCAGGTGATTCTAATTGTGGCAAGTTGGCATCAAAAGCAACCATGATACAGTTCTCTCACCATTCTCTCCTGAACTTCCTTTAGTCTGATGTCCATCTCTGCCTCTTTACTGAATTAATAGAATGACCAATTTTCAGTTCCCAACAACAAACACTGTTGACTCTACTTGGGTAATGAGACACCACTCCTTTGACTCCCCACCTCCACGTTCACCCATTCTCAGTCTCCACTGGGGAATTTTTCATCTCTTTTCAAATTCTAAACATTCAAGTTCCTAAAGTTCAGGGCTTTTCTTTTTAAAGAATTAAGTCGATATATTAAAATAGTTGAGTTGGGTGGCTGCAACAGTAACTTCAGCCTCCCCTCTTCACTCAATACTGATGGAGCAACCACTGAACAATCTCCGAGGGACTTCCTTCAGTCACCATAGACTCTCGTCTGGAAATGATCCCATGTCTTAGCACCTGCCCCTCAGGGGTTTTTCTTGTAGTGATTACTACTGTACTGGATGAGAACTGGTCCTTTCCTTTTCAGATTTTTTTTCCTCTGCCCCTCCAATCAAGTCAGATTTTCACATTATGGCTGGTGAGGAAGATTTGAATTTGGTAAGTCAGTACCTCCAGTTCTGTAGGCATCTTTCTGAGTTTTTTTTGTGGGTTTTTTTAAAATGTGTATGGATTTTTGCCTGCATGTATCTGTGCACCAGGTACACAGAAGACCAGAAGAAGGCATTATATCCCCTAGAACTACAGTTATAGACAGTTGTGATCTACAAAGTGGGTACTGGGAATTGGGGCCAGGTCTCTTGGAAGAGTAGCTAGTGCCCTTAACCACTGAGCCATCTCAACAGCCCCCTTTCTGATATCTATTTTTGTAGATCAGACTGGCCTCAAACTCAGACATGCATCCTCCTTTGCCTCTCAAGTGTTGGAATTAAAGGTGTGTACCACCACCACTCAGCTGTTTTCTGGTATATTTAAAAGTTATGTATGGCTGCAGGCATCATATATCCATATTTCTCAAATATGTATTTCTTATTCTGACCTCTATTCTGATCTCATTCCAGGATCTCAGCTCATGTCACCCACATATAGGATGGATCTTCTCTTCTCAGTTAAATCTCTTGAAATACTCTCACAGGTACATTCAGTGTTTGCAGTCCTAGGCCATTCCAAATCCCACCAAACTGACCATCAAATTTAACCATCACATGGTTACATTCCAAAATACTCATAAGTCAAAACTACCATGTCAAATGCATTTAATCAACCTAACCTCCTGCCATCATCATTTAGCAAATCAGTATATCATAGAGTATTGGCTGTTTAGTTTTGTGATTGCAAGGTTAGCTGTGAGGTATGCTTCCTCCCACTACTCAGCATCACAAGAGAGTATCATATGATACATTTCTGGGGTGGGAGTGAAAATGTAAAATTCAAAGTACAGGTTCTCCAGTGGTATGTATCACCTTCATACCACTGGAAAGCTGAAGAACTGTAAGTAGGAACCATCTATAACTGTAAGTCTCATCTTATGCACAATAAAAAGACCAAAAAGTAAACATGAAAGCAAATCAACATTTGTGCCTCCAGCAACCTATGAGTAGAGGAAATGTATAGGATGAACAGTAAGCAGAGGAAAATACAACAGTGGTTCCTTGTCTGAAGCAGGTTCCTTGGTTTCATCTCTGGTCTCGGTGACCCACTGCCACATCAAAGTTATGTTAGCTAAGGAAATTGGTAAACTTGCAGAGTCATCCACAGAGAAGAAGAAAGGAGAAAATAAAAAGCTGAGCTGAATGTGTTAGCTCCAGGTATGCTGGGAAGGGCCAGGGAGGAGGAGGGTTGAACACTAGCTGTACCATTAGACATCCACTGGGAACCCTGGAAAACAACTCCAGCAAATAGAGGGAGAGAGCTGCAATCTCAAGCAGAAGTGGAGATGTAAAAAGCCATAAACATCAAAGCAAGTTGGAATTATGAAGATAAATCTTTGCAAACACGGTATGAAATAGCAGTAGTATCAAGTGGGATTTTAAAAAACAGTAACAGAATCATGTTTCGGGAAGGAGTAAATTGGGATACTATCCAGAAACATATTAAGATATTAAGGCTAGACTTCTATAAGTTACTATAGTTACATAATTTCTACTAATTGAAAAATAGTAGTAGTGTGAAATTTGCAAATTAGTAGAGGGGAAAAATATAATGATGAAACCAATAAAATGAAAACTCAATTAAAAGAAACACAGGACAATGGGAAATAAATAGAAAGTAAAAAGATAGGAGAAAATTGAATATACTCATAACAATATTAAATGTAATAGATTAGTTATTTCAATTTAAGACTATCTGATTAAGAATTTTTACTTGTTCTGATATATAACTTACAAAAATAAAGTCTTCTAAAAATATAAGGACAAAAAGGTTGAAAGTAAAAATACAAACAATTGTACAAAAAATATGACAATCATATACTAATTAAGAGAAAGCTGGTGGGAACTGCAGAAATGGTTCAGTGGTTAAAAGTATGTGCTGCTTGCAGAGGACCAGAGTTCAGTTCCTGGAATACATATGGTAGATAAGAGCAACCTGGGGCTGGAGAGATGGCTTAGCAGTTAAGAGCACTGACTGTTCTTCCTGAGGACCTGAGTTTGATTCCCAGCATCCACATGGCACCTAATAACTCTCTGTAATTCCAAGATCTGACACCTTTACATAGTTATACATTCAGGCAAAACACCAATTCACATAAAATAAAAATAAATATTAAAAAAAGAACAACATGTAAACTCCAGTTCCAAAGAATATGATACCATGTTCGGACCTCTCACACATGTTACACATACATGTATGCAGACAAAACACTCACAAAACATAATTTTTTAAAAAAATCTTAAATGAAAGCATAGTCATAATTGAGCAGTGGTGGCAGTTGTCTTTAATCCGAGCCTTGTGGAGGCAGAGACAGGTGGATCTCTGAGTTCAAACTCAGCATGGTCTACGGAGTTCCAGAAGCTAGGGATGCACAGAGAAACCCTGTCTTCAGCCCCACCCCACCCCCAAAAAACTTAAATAGAGAAAACTGGTATAGCAATTGTATCGATGTGGGATAAATTCTACTTTTACGACATTTCTAAGCATATCTGGTGGCACAGGTCTGTAATCCTAGGTACTTGAGAGGCTGAGACAGGGGATCAAAAATCGAGACCTACTTTGACTACAGTATGATTCAAGACCAGCCCTCATAATTGAGCAAGACCCTATCTTATAATAAAAAATAAGAGAAAAAGGAATAGAGTTATAACTCAATAGTAGAGCATATATCCAGCATGTGCAAGACCCTGGTTCAATCCTCAATATGGGAATAAAAGATATTAGAGAAAAGATAGGCACCTTATATTGGTACAAAAAGTTCACTGTGTGATGAACATATGCTATAGTAAAAGCTGGTCACACTTAAAGCTGAATATGGTGACATAAATCTGTAATCTCAGCACTTAGGAGGCTCTGGCAGAAGGATCCGAAATTAAAGGCTAGTCAGGGCACTTAGAAAGACTGTCAAAGAACAGAAACAACGAAATCCTGCTGCTCCTAATAAGACAGTTTTGGTTTTTTTGTTTGTTTTTCTTTGATGATGATAGAATTAAGGGCTTTGAAGATATTAGTCAAGGGTTTTATGCTTAGATATATGTCAAGACTAAGACAGTTTCAAAATAAATAAAATAGCTAGCATTGGTGACATAGGCCTTTAATTCTAGCATTCAGGAAGCAGGTAGATCTCTGTGAGTTTGAGACCAGCCTGATCTACACAGTGAGCTCCAGGCCAGCCAAGACTACATAGAGAGATCGTGTCTCAAAACAAGCGCATATGTGTTTTACATGTATGTATATGTATGTCTATTTGTTTAATATATATTTAACATATATTAAAGTTGTCAAAACTAAGAGAATATAAATAAATCTTTGATGATATTGCTATAATATTCAAAGTTATCAACATGTCTCAGTAATTGACAAAATAAGCAGTTAGAATATCAAAAAGGATACTGAAGGTCTGAACAACAGCATTAACAAAACTGATTCCTAGATAGAAACCTGTACCTCAGAACTACAGCATGCCTTATTTTCAAGTACATAAAACACTGAAAATAAATTTTCTTAAGTCAAGCCTGGTAGCTCACATCTGTAATCCTAGGACTCATGAGACTAAGGCAAGAGTATTACTGTGAGCTCAAGGCCAGCCTGCATAGTAAGGGTAAGACCCTGCCCCCCTTCCCTGAAAAAAACAAACCATAAAATAAGCTGATTAATATTGACCCTATACTTAAGCCTTAAAGCAAATCTCAATCAATTTCAAAGTAGTGAAATTATCTTATAGAGTATGTTCCCAACCATTAAATAATTAAACTAGAGTCAATAACTAAATTCTTCTATATATTTTGAAATTAAGACACATATTGAAAATAGAAATTAGAAAATATTTTAAATATATTACATTTTTTAGAAAGCCTTAGCCAGTCTATGTGCCAGTGGGACCAACTCCACAGCCATAGGAAAGCATGCAAAAAACTCATTTTAAGCCAGCTTTTCCTGACAACAAATAACTTCTGCAGATATACAAAAAGAGATGTAGAAGGGAAAAACAAGGAGGAGGGGACTGGATGAGGCTTAAAGCGGCAGTTCTCAACCTGTGGACTGAGACCCCTTTGGGACTCACACCAGATAGCCTGCATATCAGATATGTACAATACAATTATAATAAATTATAATAGGGGCTGGAGAGATGGCTCAGAGGTTAGGAGCACTGACTGTTCTTCCAGAAGTCCTGAGTTCAATTCCCAGCAACCACATGGTGGCTCACAACCATCTATGATGACATCTGGTACCCTCTTCTGTATACTGTATATATAATAAATAAATCTTTAAAAATACAATTATAGCAGTAGCAAAATGACAGTTATGAAGTAGTAGTGAAAATAACTTTTTAGCTGGGGTCACCACAACATGAGCAGCTGTATTAAAGGTTGCAGCATTAGGAAGGCTGAGAACCACTGCAAGGTGGACAAGTGGAAATGAAAAGAACAGGGGCAGAAGAATGGTCTGAAACCAGGTATGAAACAGAAAAAGGACTGCTCCAAAGGCTGGCTGCACTGCTGAACATGGCCCATATCCTCTCATCCCAGGACTTGGAAAGCTGAGACAGGAGGACTGCCACAAACTCCAGACCAGCTTGAGTGACAGAGACTCTGCCTCCAAGACAGGCTCACCAAGAAGTCACTTTCTTTTATACCTGTCTGTACTTTTAACACTAATCTTGCCTTTAATTAGTCTTGTTATGCCCAAACCATTCTTCAGTAAAATCTGTGGAAGGCAAAGAAGAATGAAAATACTTTAAACATAATAAAAATGCATATGCTTGTAATTTCAGCACTCAGGAGGTTGAGACAAAAGGATTAGAAGTTCCAGGGTAGTGAGCTATGCAGTGAGAGCCAGTCTCAAAGGCAAAAATAAATGAATAAAAGTTAAGAAATGTAATTAAGTAATGCTTTGAGGAAAACCAAAAAGCCTCAAATACTGTTTTACAATAGCAGAAAGCTAAAAATGAATGGCCTGAGTGCTATTTTAATAAGACAAAAGAAGCAAAAGCCCCACCCCACCCCACTCCACTCCATGTAACCCAAAAGTCAAAAAAATAAGGAGAAAGGCCTTATGAAAAAAAACAAACACGAACAAGCTTGGGCAAAATGAGAGGGTGGAGAGGGTGAAGGAGGGAGGGATAAATCTTTCAAATGGGATCTTTATGACCATTTGTTCCAAACTTCAAACACTCAGAAGAGATGGACAAATCCCTAGAAGTACCCATGATTCAAAAAGAATGTAGAAAATGATTTAAGTTGCATATAGAATATGTATATAGTGTTTGCATCCTAACCAAAATTAACTTCACGGGAAAAACATTAAAACTGAAATATGAATCAAATATATAGTAATGAGTTGTATTATTTTTGGAGGTATATTAGTT
Organism: Sigmodon hispidus; assembly: GCA_004025045.1. Taxonomy (NCBI): domain Eukaryota; kingdom Metazoa; phylum Chordata; class Mammalia; order Rodentia; family Cricetidae; genus Sigmodon; species Sigmodon hispidus. The sequence continues at coordinate 113,254 of PVIH01004102.1, forward strand.
AATACTGATAATAGTTTTATCTATTTCTAGATAGAGTATTTTAAGATTTGTATCCAAATTATCTGGGTGAGTCCCAGCACTTGGGAGGCAAGAGAATGTCAAGCTCAAATCTGGGCTACACAGTGAGGCCTCATCTCAAAAGTGGGGGAAAAAATATCTGTAAGGGGGAAGAAAGTGATGGGCTCACTGTAGCTAACTTACATGTGAGATGAATACAGTGACACTGAGTAAAACTAACGAAACCAATGAAAGAACATTTGAGGAAACCAAATATGTCAGGACTTGTGTATTGCCAAAGTGTGGCTGGTGAGATGGCACCAAAAAAAAAAAAAAGGAAAACCTGAGTTTGGTCCCTGGAACTCACAAAGTGTTGAGGGAGATCTTCAAGTCACCATTATGCTCCACAAGCATAAACATGCTGTGGTGTACACACACACACACACACACACACACACACACACAGGGCAGGGCAGGGATATTGTAAATTTTATGCAATTTACTGTGTATCTGTTTCTGACTTATGCCTCATCTCCACGATTTCCACCATGAAGAGATCAATAGGGAGACCTGGTCTTCTGATAGCCAGGACAGAATCCACCACAGCCTGAAAGAGAAGGATATGGGGGTATATTACCTAGACTAAAAGAAACTCCTGGTCCAAGTGACCTATCACAAGACTAACCAGGGAAAGGGCTTCAAGCTTCAAAGGCATGGCTACCAAGTGCCACACTTTGAACACTTGTGTCTTTTAAAGCAAATTAATAGCAGAGCATTCTGATTCACATGGCAATGTCTTGTAAATTTGGTTATTTCTGGGCTGGAGAGATGGCTCAGCAGTTAAGAGCACCGTCTGCTCTTCCAGAGGACCCGGGTTCAATTCCCAGCAGCCACATGGCAGCTAACAACTGTCTGTAGTTCCAGTTCCAGGCAAACACCAAGGCAAATAAATAAATAAAATAAAGTTTAAAAAAAAATTTGGTTATTTCTACTTCCTCATTCCTGACTTTGAGTTTCAGAAACAGCAAAGCTAAGGAACAACAATATAATCAAACGATAACCACAAATACAAAGTCTTCCAGAACTGCCCAGGCAGCTTTGTCTTTATATTGTATATACTTTACCTGTGGACATAAATTAAATAAACATGAGAATCTTATATATCAGGTCAATCTTGCCTCAGTAAAGCAGCAACCCTAACTTCAAGGCAGCTTCCAAAACAGCCTGCTCATGTATCACCTAATATAATCAAATACAGACCTTCAGGTTTAGCTGAATATAGTGTCAAAAGCATCCACAAGAGATAAGCCACAGGAAGTCAATCCCATCCCAACTTTCAAGTCATGTAAGCACTAATACGATACCTTGGGAAAATTAAAAATACTGTTGTGATCAACTGCATTTTAAATGCTTGCCTTCTTTTATATTTTTAAAAAGTAATGTGCAATATTTGGTTGCTTTATTGAAAAAAAAAAGACTATCACCACATGTCTGGCTATCCTTGCTAGACAACAGTTGGATCATATACCTCTGTTAACACATCAGCCAATTCGGCATGAACTTTCGTTCGCAGGGATGTTCGAGCCACATCTAGGAGGATTTCTCTCTTCATCTCCTTTTTTACTTTAATTTCATCCAAAACTTCAAGTGCTTTCGTCTTTGCAGCATCAAATCCTTCAGCTATGATTCTAGGGTGCAAGCCCTGATGTAGCAGCATAAATACACAAATTACACAGCAGCAAACATGCAAAGTAAAAGTTAGCTATGCCCTCTTAGTAATAAGTATTATGTTTCAATACTTGCCCAGCTTGACAAGGGTCTGAAGATTCAAAATAGTGTGACCCACAGTGATGACACTGATATAATTCATAAATTATTTCTACATGCAATCTTTCAAATGTATATAGGTCTCTTGTCTACATGCACTATGTGTATTTGGTACCCACCGAGGTTAGAGAGGAAGTTGGGCTCCCTGAAACTAGAATCACAGATGGCTTTGAGTTACCATGAGGGCTCTGAGAACCAAACCCAGGTTCTCTGCAAGAGCAGCAAGCACTCAGCCACTGAGCCATCACTCCAGCCCCTGAAACACTCTTAAACTTACAGAACAGTTGCAAACAAGCACAAAAAAAAACTATAAACTAAAACTTATTTGGAGATAGCATCTTGATGCATGTATAGTTTTGTCTGGCTTGAAATTCACAATCTTCCTGAGCTTCCCCAGTGCTGGGATAAGAGGTGTGTAGCACATTGCTTAGCGTAACAGTCAAAGTGTTTTTTTAAAAGTTGCAACTAAAAAAAAAAACTAAAAAAGTTTGCAACTAAATCTATGCACAAAATAGTCCTTTCAATGCAGAAGGTAAGAGGCTGCACTGATTTTGTGCAAGTGCATCACAGTAATGGGTCAGAGAATCATCTCAATCTCCCAGCAGAATACATTCAGAACACCACAGAACTTCTGTTGCAATAATGTCAAAAATTAATAACCTAAGCCTAATCATGAGAAATGTAAAATACCAAGTAATGTGCTTTGTACAAAATAATTGTCCTATGCAACTTAAATGTAGCAATGTCAGCCAAGTGTGTTGGTACATGCATTTAGTCCCAGAACTTGAGAGGCAAAGGCAGGTGGATCTCTGTGAGTTCAAGGCCAGCCTGCTCTACATAGTGAGTTCTGGGACAACCAGGGCTATGTATAGAGACCCTGTCTCAAAAAAAAGTAGCAATGTTAGGAATGGAGAGATGTCTTAGAAGTTAAGAGCGCTGGTTGCTCTTACAGACAACCTGCATTCAGTTCCCAGAGCCCACATGGTGGCCCACAATCATCCATAATTCCAGTTCCAAGGAATATAATGTCCTCTTCTAAATTTCAAGGGCACCAGGCACACATGTGATTGACATATATACATGCAGGCAAAACATTCACATACATAAAATAAAACTAAATACATCTAAAATATTTTTAAGGAGCCAGCAAGATGGATCAGAGGGTAAAGGGGCTTGCACCAAGACAGTCAACCTGAGTTTACTCGCAGAACCTTCTTAGTGAAGGAAAGAACTGACTGTCATAGGTTGACCTCTGACCTACACACACAACTAATAAGAGTGATTTTTAAAAGTATCAGTGCCATGAACTAATCAGGCCCTTTAGGAACTATTTCAGCGTGAGGAGACTGAAGGGGCATGACAAACACAATGCATTGTCCCAGAGTTCCTTTCTCTGTGAAAGGTGCTCCTTTGACAAGTGGTGAAGTTTGAAAGAAATCTGCAGACTGACAGTATATTCTGTTAGGATTAATTTCTTGTTTTATATACATATATTGTGACTATATATAAGAATTTAGTAATTCTAAGAAACTATACACTAAGTGTTGGGAGGATATGGCTGTCCATTTGAGAGGCTGGAGCAAGGAGGTGGTGAGTCAGAAGTCAGTCCCATCTACACAACAAGTTTGAGACCAGACTGAGCTATGTAGTGCAATGCTGTCTCAGAACAAAACAAACAAAACAACAACAACAACAAAACAAATAAAAAAAAACTAAATCGCATTGGACTGGGCGGTGGTGGCACCTCCCTTTAATCTCAGCACTTGGGAGGAAGAGGCAGGTGGATCACAGTGAGTTCAAGATCAGCCTGATCTACAGAATAAGTTCCAGGACAGCCAGAGATATACAGAGAAACCCCATCTCAAAAAACAAAACAAAACAAAAGTCACACTGGAATTAGGACACATTTACAAGTTACTCTTACCCATTCAGAAAACATTTAGAAACCTATTATTAACTACATGTCTCACAGAAAACAGCAGAGGTACAATAATGATTTTAAGAAACCTGGATAAATGTTATATGGTGATTCTTTGCAATATTCTTGCAACATTTTGTGGGTCTAAATTTCTAACCAAAATCAATTTTTCTAAGACAGTGTCTCATGAGCCCAAGGTGCATTCAAACTTGCAGTCTCCCTGTCTCAGCCTCTTAAGTTCTAAAATTACAGCCATGCCTGGCTCACAAAATTACAATGTTTTCAAATATTGTTGAGACTGAGGATATAGTGCAGGGGTAGAGCAATTGCCTAGCATAAGAAAAGTACTTGGTCTTTGAAATAGTCATCAAAAGAAATAGTAGCATTATTTATTCTGGGTTTTGGTGTGTTTATGTTATTTTCTATCTTTTATGTATGGTGTGTGGATGTTGGTGAATGTACATGCCACAGGCTGAGTGTGAAGGGCTAAGGGCAACTTTGGAACCTTAGGTATCAGTCCTTGCCATCCACCTTGCTTGAGGCAGGGTCTTTTTTACTGCCATACTTTGCTGGCCTCCAAGTGTCAGGGCATTCTCCTGTCTTTGCCCCATTATCCATAGGAATAACCAAGTGGGTTACAGACATGTGCTGCCACACCCAGCTTGACAAGGGTCTGAAGATTCAAACCCAGGTCCTCACACTGGAACAGCAAGCACTTTACCCACTAACCATCTCTCCACTCCCCACTATTGTTTATTTTACAAAATAATACATAAACATTGTGGAAGCATGAACCACATGAAAGGTATAAACCACAGTTCAATCACTCCATTTTTTTTGCATTGCTCCTATAATACTTAGAAGGTGACCCTGAGCATTTGTGCTGGGCATAATTCTAAGGGCTCTATGTGAATTATCTAATTTGATCCTCTCAACAACAGTATAAAGTGGGTACTACTGCTGCTCTACATAGATAATGTAATTTGTCTTATATCAGCAAGCTACTTCAGAAATGGAGCCAAGATTTACATCTGTAAGATCTGACACTTTAATCCAACCTGTGCAATTATCATTTGTAACAATTTCCTCAATCTAGGTCCTCATAATCACTTATCTAGACTATTAGGAGAGCCTCCAACTGTGGTTTCCTTAAAACTGTCCCCAGATATTTACAATGCTAATCTGTCCACAGCAGTCATTAATATGCTGTTTGCTGTTCACTCCAGCAGTAAAGCACACACTTCTTGACCGCTCGTGCTCCTCCCCCTCTAAAACTGTCTTTGAAACCTCTTCCCTCTCACTCACATCCCCTTAAACTCCAGTAACACCAAGTGTTGTAGCTCTGTACCAATGTGAGGGTGGGGCTTCAGCCTGGAACATCATGTGCCTCACATTCCATCCTCAAGACTTTGTGTTCCAGCTCCTTACCTGGATGTTTCCTGACTACTGCAGACTAATTTAGCACCTCCATGCATCCCTAGTATCTCTATCATATCTCATGTCTCACTTTATATACACTATGGAACTGCCAACATCTTACCATTGGCACACTCCTTTCTTCCTCGGCCAACCCTAATTTTCAGAAGGGGTCCATCTTTCACCTATGCTTTAGGGGAACGTTAATTCTAGTTCTATGGGGTCTAGATTAGCCAAATCAACTCCCTTGACAATGGTTATGAGTTTAAGATGGGCATGAGACTAAGGTTGGCCAAAAGGATTCATAGGTTATAGCTGGAGAAATGTCTTTATCTTGACCTCTCCTGCTGAGTCTTACCCAGGGAAATAAGTAGCACTGACTTCCTCTGATGGTCTGACCTTCAAGATCCAGCTTAGAATAAAGCCATATTACATACAGAAGAGCTGAGAGACTGAAAGGACCTGGGTTCTTGATGGCTGAATGAACTTTTAAATTTACCAGTCAGATCCTACCTCACTGTTGTCTTGTGTGAGATGATGATTTCTGCATAGTTAAGAGAGTTTTATTTAAGCCCAAATCATTCTAAATGAGGTAAGTTACAGACACTGAATGGATAATTCCCAATACTAAGTGGAATACAAAGAAGCCAAAATCTCCACTTTGATCAGGTTATGCTTCACAGAGACAGTCTCTGAATGAGAGGGAACACTCAATTAATTATAGAAAAGACATATGCAATGTTGAGAAAAGAACACAACTGAACCAAGTCGCAAACATAGAAATTCCAGTGATGATTCCATAGACCAATGAAAGAGGAGCCCAGCTAGGTGGGTTATAAAGGAAAGAGGGATTAGAAAAGTAAGCAAATGCCTTCTCCTCCCATCTGCCCTCTTCTTCTCCTTCCCCTCCCCCCCTCTTGCCCCTTCTTCCATCTCCCCTTCTCCTCTCCTTCCTTCCTCTCTCCATCCTCCCTCCCTCCTCTCTCCCCTTCTTCTTCCATCTCCCCTCCTCACTTCCTCCTCTCCTCCCTTCACCCCTGCCTTAGGTATGCAGTTGCAAAGCCCAAAAGAAATAAATGGAGGAAGAAGAAATGGTTTTCATATTTTTAGTAGTCTAGGGAGAATTGATTTTGTGCTAAAGTTCATTATCCAAAGATGTCATCAACAGACATCTGAGTACACAGTGACCTTTTATAGATATATACATTTGTTCATGTTAAAAATAAAAGTTCAACTTGCATTAAAAAATTAAGAAAAGTAAACATGGGCACAAGGTGAAACTTCTTCAGTAATTTTTCCCCAGTTAATTTTTAAAAAAACATAATTTTGTTTCAACTTCTATTAGTTACATTTTCTTTTGTAAGCATGATTCATGAGTACATTGGAGGGGTTTTTTAAATATTTATTTTTATTTTATGTGAATGGTGTTTTGCCTGCATGTATAACTGTGTAAGGGTGTCAGATCTTGGAATTACAGACAATTGTTAGCTGCCATGTGGATGCTGGGAATCGAACTCAGATCCTCTGGAAGAACAGTCAGTGCTCTTAACTGCTGAGCCATCTCTCCAGCCCAGAGGATTTATTTAAACCTTTGTATACACTTTCAAATATTAATATTTTTAAAAGTATACAGTGCAATAAAAGCCATTACTCTGGCGGGAAATAAAAATCAGTTTCTACTTACAACTGTCTAAGATTATCTTAATTGTAATTTGTTTTTATTCTCTAAAATTAAACTTTAAAAAAACTTTCTTTGAATAGCGTGAAATTCTAATACCTCAGAAATGTAAAGATCAGCTTGTTTGAGCAATTCCCCAATGATCAGAACATTGGAGGTGGTGCCATCCCCTGTGACTTGATCCTGGGCTGCCGCCACCTTTGCTATGATGGAAGCCGTTGGGTGTTGAATTTGCTGGAAAAGGTAGACACCAGATTTAAAAAGACAGGAACAATGAGGGAAAAAAGCCACTAAACTGAAGATAACCTAAGAGTCAAAAGCAGAATTAAGAAACAAACTTCATGCTACACATTTACAGGTTTTGCATTATCAATATTTAGCAAATATCAAATCTAAAATTTTAAAGTTGAGAATTAATGAGGTTTGAACATTTTATGAAAGTCCTTGCTTCATAATGCAATGACATGTCCAAGAAAAGATTAAGTCCTTCAATCTCAAAGATGAATACATTTGTGAAAACAGAAAAAGATTCATTTTTCCATGATTACAAAGACTATAATAAAGTGCTCTAAAAAAATGTTATTAATTTAAAAAAAAACTTTTATTTATTTGTCTTGATGTTTGCCTGGAACTGAGAACTGGAACTACAGACAGTTATGAGCTGCCATGTGGGTGCTGGGAATTGAACACCGGTCCTCTGGAAGAACAGTCAGTGCTCCTAACCCCTGAGCCATCTCTCCAACCCCAAATGTTATGCTGGAGAGATGGCTCAGGGGTTAGGAGCACTGACTGCTCTTCTAGAGGTCTCGAGTTCAATTCCCAGCAACCACATGGTGGCTCATAATCATCTATGATGACATCTGGTACTCTCTTCTAAATACTGTATACATAATAAATAAATAAATCTTTTAAAAAATGTTATTAATTTTAAGATCCCCAAGCTATTAGACTTTATAAACATTTGAAAATAGCCAAAATTCATTTTGTTGATGTTTAATACAACAACCATATCTCAAGAGTGTAGGTTTTAGCCTGATAGCTTTATTTTAAAAATACAAACAGTAGTGCCAGACATTGTTGGTGCACGCCTTTAAACCCAGCACTCAGGAAGCAGAGGCAGGTTGATCTCTGTTCAGAGCCTACAGGGTGAGTTCCAGGATAGCCAATGAGAGTATGTTCTATTCTTCCAGAGAAGTGGAGTTCAGTTCCCACCAATCCCAACAGATAGCTTACAATTGCCTTAAGTCCAACTTCAGGGGATCTAACACCCTTTTCTGGCCTCTGCAGGCACAAGCGTACACGTGACATACGCTCATACAGAAAGACTCTCATACACATAAAATAAAAGTCAATAAATTTTTAAAAATATAAATTGTAACATTGAAGCTATCCCTTAGTAATAAAAAACATTTGCCTAGCATATAAGGGCCTAGTGCCCAATCCCTAGCATTGCAAAAATTATTTTTTAAAAGTCTTTTAAGGTAGGGTTTCTCTGTTCTAGAACTCACTCTATAGATCAGACTGGCCTCAAACTCAGAGATCCATTCGTCTCTGCCCCAGTGCTGGGATTAAAGGTGTGTGCCACCAAGCCTGGCTAAAATAATTTTTCTTTCATTGTATGTGCATTGGTGTTTTACCTGCATGTTTGCCTGTGTGAGGATGTTGGTTCCCCTGGAACTGAAGGTACAGACAGTTATGAGCTGCCACGTGGGTTCTGAGAATTGAAGCTGGGTCCTCTGGGAGAACACCCAGTGTTCTTAACCACTGAACCATCTCTCCCACCCAAGTATCTTTACATAAACTTGCACATTATAAAAGGGTATCCTGACACACACACTCCCACTGTTGAACCTAGAATCTTTCACATGCTAGAGAAGTGTTCTACCACTGAGCTACATTCAAAACCTGTATGCCATGTTTTTAATTAGGGCTTACTTATAAGGTTTATTAAAGCCAGCAGCAGTGGGGGCATTGTATCAAATGCCTAACTCTAACACTCTGGAGGCTGAAGCAGGATTATGAGTTTGTAGCCCATCAAGGTTACACAGGCAGATCCTGTCTCAAGAAAGAAAGAAAAGAAGAAAGAGAAAGAAAGAAAAGAAAATTAGCTCACCATCTCATGAAGCAGTACATTGCCGTCTTTTGTGAGTTTGATGTCACCTGCTCCAGAAACAAGCCTGTTCAAAGAACAACAGTACTTATTAACTCCACAAGTCAAGTCAAGAATCAAAAGACACTCTCTCCCAGCTCTTGCCATCTAAACACAGACAACTGGGCTTGGAAACTATACATCAAGTGCAGTGATATGTGGTAGTGACTTCCACTTGCATCTCATGGAATTATTTCTCCCAGATGACTTTATGATGATGTCATTTCAAATGAAGCATTGATGGGCTTACAGAGTAGATGATGAGTTATAAACACTGACTAATGAAAAGTATAAAACAAAGCAGAAATTTGCAAATTTCCTGTAGGTTTTTTTTAAAAAAACAAAAAAAACAAAAAAAAATTTTATTTTGTTTGCGTTGGTGTTTGCCTGGAACTGGGAACTGGAACTACAGACAGTTGTGAGCTGCCATGTGGGTGCTGGGAATTGAATCCCGGTCCTCTGGAAGAGCAGTCACTCCTCTTAACCACTGAGCCATCTCTCCAGCCCTCCTGTAGGTTTTTATTTTGGTGTCATAATTCAGTCACTGAATTTAGTTGCCTCATCCCTTGCATTTATTAAATGCACCAAGCTCTGTCAATTCCACAATTTAAATACTTTTGAATCTTAACCTCTTCTTTCCAATTTTATTTTCATTTCTAGACTGCTTAGACAGCATCTTATCTCTAAATTTAAATCAACTCTCTTGGCATTATATTTTTTCTAAAAGGCAATGTGACTCAGTTTCCTGATCGACAATCTTTCAAAGATTTTATGTTCTCCACTATCTTCAAGGTAAAAGTCAAAGTAATTAAACAGTAACATACTTGGCCTTTCCCAAACTCTCCTGTTCCATCAACCATCATTCTCATTATAGGTTTTTTAGTCCCTTAATGCATTATAAAGTTAGTTTCTGATTTACACCATTCGGAGGCCTTTATTCCCTTCAACAACTGCTCAACTCATTCTTCTGATCCTTCTAATCAAACGTCCCCTGTTATTTGAAAGGCTTTTCCTTCAGCCATCAGTAATTGGACACTGTCCTCTGTAAAATCGTTTGCATCTATATATAATTGACACAGCTGTCATTACCATGTCACCTTAAGAACAAATACTATCTCATGAGTGGGAAAGATGACTCAGCAGTTAAAAGCACTTACTGTTTTTGCAGAGAATCTGGTCTTGGTTTCCAGCACCCTTATCAGATGGCTCACAACTTCCTATTACTCAAGTTAGTGGAATCTGACATCCTGTGACCTCTGGGGGCATCTGCACACACCTGTGGTGCATAAACTCAGACATGTGCACACACGTAAATTAAAATAAATCAATCTTTTAAAGAGAAGAATACAAACTATCTCATCTGTTTTCCCAGAATCTAGTGCTAAGTGGCCTCCTGTACTATTAATATCAGTTTGTTCATTCCTTTCGGGATGTCACTTTCCAAAGAAACCTTTTATTCTCCCTACCCTTTCTTTCTATGTAAAACAAACAATGGTGCTAAATAAACGTATGTCCAAATGGATGAATAAATATAAAAAATTTTAGGTTCAGAGAGTTGCAAGAACTAACAGATGGAAGATGATGGATTTGAATTTGAACCTATGACTGCTTAGCTCCAAAGCCAATACAACACACTGCCAAGTTAACAATCCTGTCTATGGTGGGGCTGCCGTCTACTGAGTGCGTGCACAAGGTTAAGTTCATCTCAACAGGAGAGGGTGGAGGGAGGTCCAGAAGCTCCAGAAGCAGTGAGCCCCAGATGAATAGGCTGCTTTTGAACCCTAATGAAAAGGGGAGGTTGTTACAGATTCTACTGGTGGAGCCTCTTCTCCCGAGCAGAAGGTGAGAGAGAAGAAAACCGGGCGTTTAGTTACGTGCGGCAGCTTTGCTCGCAGGTCTTCATAGAACATCATAGCGTTAGAGACGCCGCGACACCCCACATACCCTGGCGGCATCTCACATTTTTAGCGCGCCCTTAGGACCCAAGCTGGGCCGCAGCACATCCTGCAACCCTCGGGCGGCGCTTATGTTCACAGCCAAGGCCGCCTGGCTGCGCGTCACCTCAGCCCCTGGGTTGGCGACTTTGATCGCAGCCATGGTCCAACGGTCCAGCCCTTAACCCGCCCACCCGGAACCCTGGCGACACGCCCACAGTCCCGAGCTTCGGCAGGAAGTGACGCCATCACGCCTCGCCGCGACGGAAGCCAGAGTCGCCTGAATCCCCGGCGCGAACATGGCGTCCTCCGCCTCTGCTGGGACTCCGGCGGGGAAGCGGGTGGTGAATCAGGAAGAACTGAGGCGGCTGATGAGAGAAAAGCAGCGCCTGAGCACCAACCGGAAGAGGATAGAATCTCCGTTCGCTAAGTACAACCGTCTGGGACAGCTGAGCTGCGCACTTTGTAACACTCCGGTGAAGAGCGAGCTCCTGTGGCAGACCCATGTTCTGGGAAAGCAGCACCGGGAGAGAGTAGCCGAGCTCAAAGGCGCCAAGGGAGCAACGCAGGGCCCGTCGGCCAGCGCAGCGCCTCAGCTCATCAAGAGGAAAGCTACAGATGCGGAGAGCCAAGATGCCAAGAGAGCCAAGGCCTCCGTGGGGCCTCAGGTACAGCCCTCCAGCTCGGCCTCGTCCGCCAACTTTGAGAAATCGGGAAAGGAGGACGTTAGGGCAGCCTCCAGTAAACCTTCTGGACTCGGTTTACTCCCTGATTATGAAGATGAGGAAGAGGAGGAGGAGGAAGAAGAGGGAAGTGGAGAAGGAAGGAGGGACAGCAGCAGGCATCTTCCAGATACACAAGGCAAAAACAAAGAACACTCGCTTGCCTCTCCGAGGGAGACGACAAGCAATGTGCTGCCAAATGATCCCTTTAATACAAATCCTCCTAAGGCCCCCTTAGTTCCTCATTCAGGGTCAATTGAGAAAGCAGAAATACACGAAAAAGTGGTGGAAAGGAGAGAGAACACCGCCGAAGCATTACCAGAAGGGTTCTTTGACGACCCTGAGGTAGACGCAAAGGTCCGGAAGGTTGATGCCCCCAAAGATCAAATGGACAAAGAGTGGGACGAGTTTCAAAAGGCCATGAGGCAAGTCAACACTATCTCCGAAGCTATAGTTGCCGAAGAGGATGAAGAGGGACGGTTGGACCGGCAGATTGGAGAGATTGATGAGCAGATAGAGTGTTACCGTCGGGTGGAGAAGCTGCGGAATCGCCAAGATGAAATAAAAAACAAACTCAAAGAGGTTCTGACCATAAAAGAATTGCAGAAAAAGGAAGAAGAGAATGTGGACAGCGACGACGAGGGGGAATTACAGGATTTGCTGTCTCAGGATTGGCGGGTCAAAGGGGCTTTGCTGTAAGATATTCAAGATCCAAGTTTTCCATCATTCTCCGCTGCCCCATAAAAAGTGCTGTGTCCTAGTGCTTCGGTTACTCTGTCCTTGGGTACCCTGAGTTGTTGAGATAAAATAAGCCAGTGAGCAGTAATACTTTGGGGAAGGTACAGCGGTGCTATTTATTATAAAATGTTTGAGATAAAACTTAATATTTTTGAAATTATAACTGCAAACTGCCAACTTTTTCGTGTTTACAGGCTTAATGGTGATTTTCATTTGTAATATCTTGATTTGTAAATATTGTACATAGCTAAATATATATTTACATAGGTCACTGTTTTGAAACTTATAAATAGAAGTCAGACCAAAAAGACATGTTTCTGTGACCTCAGTTTATATGACCTCGAAAATACATACATATTTTTGAGCCTTAAACTCCAGGGGTTGGGGTTTTGAATAGGTTGTTTTTAAAAAGCTACTCATAAACACATTTTTCATAAAGCAGTGAATGAGTATTTTGTTTTCAGAAACATACTTCATGAGATTACTGAGAAAAACATGCCACAAATGCCCAGCCTCCTTAAGCCAATATTTCTTTTGACAAGACCAATGATTGTCCAGAGGTCAGTATCACCTGTGAAACCTGAATGTGCATGGAATGTCAAATCACCTATCAACTTAGTGCCTGAACCTTAGCCTCAGATTCCAAAAGTCTGAATGGGGCCCAGATGAAAATATTCTTGAAATGTTCCCAGGTTATTCTAATATTTGCCCTAGTTGGAGAGCAGATGCCCTAAGTTCAGACCTATTTATATGTTATTTTAGGATTTGTTTTTTTCTAACATGTTCTGTAAATTTGCTGTACTCCCTGACCCCCAGTGCTGCTAGTCACCCTATCCAGGGCCATGGGAATGCTAGGCAAGGCACGTACCACCACTTGAGCTAGTTTTCAAGTGAAAGAAATAGTGCCTTTTATTTCTACCCTCATTGAGTCAGAAATTTGATTTTTTTTTTTTTTTTTTTTTTTTTTTTTTTTTTTTTTTTTTTTTTTTTTTTTTTTTTTTTTTTTTGGTAAATTAAGCTTGTGTTTAAAGGTTCTTTCAAATGCAGGAGGATGTTTATGTTGCTAGGAAAGCAATGACATTTGCCTTATACTAACTGTTGATAGTTTGAAGTACTCACTTTGGAGGATGAGGTGTTCAAAAAGGAAAATAAATAGCAGTGTTTATATACAGTGTGTTCAGATTTAATAATAATAATAAGACATACTGTTTCTTCTAAGCATAAGCCCAGACAGGATTCTAAGTTCTTTATATATATTAATCCATTCTAACTCAGACTTTATAGGTGGAAGCACCAAGAAAAAGGGCCTGAAAAGCCTTAAGAACTGGATGTGGTGACTCGCACCTGACACTCAGCTTTTGGGAAGCTGAGGGAGATAGCTGGAGTTTGGGGAACAGCCTGGGCTACAGTGATACTTTTGTCTAAAAAGAAAAAAAAAAAAGTTTTTAATTCTAAAGAATTGTTCCTACAGGCAATGTGGAAATAGAAGATTTTTTTGTTTTTAAACAGAATAATTCTGTGATGATCAGGTGTTAGATGTTACTCTAACTATATAAAAGGAGCATGGGACAAGGAACTGGGAAACAGGATGTCCAAGGATTTTCTTTTAGGTGTGGATACTAAGAAGACACTGTCTGAGATAGCATGTGCCACACATTATTAATAATCTTGCTGCCTGTGACACAAAGTCTGAATTCTTTGACTGTCCATTTCAGTTTGATGATGAGAGGGTGAATCTGCCTCAGGTGTATTCTCCCCACACTCAGAATTTTCAATTGTTTCAGCATACAAGAAAGCACAAAGGTGGGTTAAAGGTGAGTACTAATCTGCAGGAGCATTTTCATTAGAAATACAAAGCAGAGCATGGTAGCACTGGGGAAGGCTGACACAGGAGGATTCCTGTCATTTTGAGGCTATACATTTGACAGGAAGACACTATCTCAAAAAACTGAAGTGCAAAAATAAAATATAAACTATTAAATCTAGTAGCCACTTTAAAAAAGAAACAGGTGAAGTTAGCTTCAGTCTTTATTTATCCTGTTTCCAAAATATTAAACTTCAGTAAATGGTATTTAAAGACTACTGAATACTTCTGCATACATTTTTGAAATTTTGAGTGTATCTAACAGCATATACATTTTAAGTGCCCAGTAGCCATTTGTGACTAATGGCTTCCTTAAAGGACATCACAGATCTAAAAGTTACATGGGTGAAAAAAAGAAAACATGCTGAGGAATTAGGTGCAAAGGGTTAATTCTTGGAATTAGTGAAGGTCAGGTGAGATAAGGTAGTAAGTATATCTCTGAATGTCAAGATCTGTAAAGATTAAGACTGGCTTTTAGTCCTGTGGGGTGGGGGGAAGTTGTTTAGGAGAGCAGCCACTGCCCTTTGGGAGAGCAGCAAGTGTTCTTAGCCATTCAGCCACCCAGCCCCTTCAGTTAATGTTTTATTTTTAAATGTTTCATTCTTTTAAAAGGTGTAAAGAATGTAGTGTGTTGATGCACACAAACTACCACTAACTTAAGAGAGCCAAAAAACATCAAAATCTGATCTTAGTGGTCCTTATTAAGAGCAATAGGGAAGGACCCTGATCATAACCAGTGCTCTGTGAGTCCCTGTTGAATTTGAGTCCAATGGAACAGCTATGGGAGTGAGCAACTCCACAAACTGCAAAGATCCAAACATCTCCTGAGCTGAGTTAGAGGTCTGATGTTCAACTGTGCCGTTTCTTCATAGAATTAGTTCAAGGATTCCTTCTAGTCCCATCTCTTTTTAGAGTTGTTCCTGACTCAGCCACCATTACAAATACAGAATTATTGTAAAGGATGAACAGGTGTCTTCTCCATTTCATTGAACCATCCAGCCCCCACTAACTTGGAAGAAAAAGAATGATAATCCAATTGGCTGTCAAATAAACCTTGTCCAGTGCCTTACAGTTAGGAAATGCTTTCACCTGTATTTCACTTATGAGGGAAGTAACGGCTGCTTTTCTGGTACTTGCAAGGAAAAATATATATATATATATATATATATATATAAAATTTAGAATTAACATGGATTAATAAAGCAAAGCAGTTTGCAACAAAAAGCCCAGTTCAAGCTCCTGCTCTACTTTATCTATTTTGCAGTACTAGGAATTTAAACCCAGGACCTTAGGCATGCTAGGCAAGGTTTTCATCACTGGGCTACATCCCCAGCCTGCTTCACCTTTAAGTGGTTATAGATCTCAGCCAACTCACCTCTCTAAACTTAAGTTGGCCCAAGTATCAAATGAAAACACATAGTCTTGGTGGGTATGCAGTGAGTCTGGGCTCATTAAATATAGAATAGAAAATCTTAGTGAAAAGTACATTTTCTTGCCAGGATACACAGAAAAACCCTGTCTCAAAAAAGAAAAATATTTTCTGTCAGAGAAAATGTCCAGATGGGTAGGAAATTGGCAGATATGCAGAAGATTGAGTTTATTGGTGAGCATGATGGTTGGATGGATATTAGTCTTTTTGTTTTTTCTCTGTGAAAAAGTCCTGGCTGTCCTAGAACTAACTCTATAGACCAAGCTGGCCTTGAACTCACAAAGATCCCTGGCTCTGCCTCCCGAGTGATAGGATTAAAGGGATGCACCACACCTCCTGTCAGACATTAGACTTTAAGTTGAAGACTAAATGTCTGTGTGGTGCCAGGCAGAGGTTTGGGTTTCAATGGGAACAAAGGCCATGATTCACTGAATTTCTTTTCTTGTAAATTTTACTGTGTCTACCTTGTGTTTTTTTATATTTCCACCATCAGCTAGGACGTCAGCCTACACTACAGCTAGGGTAGAGCTAAGAGCATTACAGAGATGTACATCCAAATCCCTGATCACGGCTCAGCATTTAAGAGCACCGTCTGCTCTTCCAGAGGACCTGGGTTCGATTCCCAGCACCCACATGGCAGCTAACAACTGTAGTTCCAGTTCCAGGCAAACACCAAGGCAAATAAATAAATAAATAATAAATAAAGTTTAAAAAAAAAAAACCAAATCCCTGATCACACCTTACCACACTACCAGTAAATGCCACTGTTAAGTCCTTGAGAATTGGGTTTCCATTTGTAGATTGATGTCCTAACTAATGAAATGGCTTTCTGCCTCGTCTAGCTTACCTGCCTAACACTACCTTTGTATGTTTAATAAGCATTCTAAATTTAGTGAATCTCAAATAGCTTTCATTCTTTCTAAAAAAATTTCCTTCACCTCTATGAAGTGGAGCTACTAACCTATCCAGGAACTTAAGGCAGCCCCTGAGAGTGATCCATACCCTTTCCTCACCTGCCAAGTCTACCACAATTGTCCTACAGTGGAAGCAATAATATAATAATAAAGTGTCAGTTCAGCATATGTGTGTTAGAGGATGTGAGTGACTGGGACAGGGGGTGAGAAAGATTTAGCATGGAGGAAGGAGAGAAAAGCAGACCAAGACAGAGATAGGCAAGTGTACAGACTTCTCAGGAAATAGTAAATAGTAGGTTCAGGTATACAAAAAGAAGTGAGACAGGACAGGGTGTCTGTAGGGGTTAGATTATAAGGAACCTTCATCTGAATTCAGTGTTTAGATTTCTATTCTAAACCAGAATTCCAATTTGGTAAAGAAAAGGGCAGAAGCACTGTCCTCAGTCAGAAGACGGTAATCCTAAGAAAATAGAATGCTCTCTTTATCCAGACTTACCTGGCAGTTAAGGATTGCCTCTCTGACCACAGCTTCTAAAGCCAACCTGAAGACAATGGGGGAAACAGAGAAACCTTCCTTTTAAAAGATCCTAATACTTGATTAGGGCAAGACCTTGGAATTTCATTTCTAGTTCTGGAAGCTATTTAAGAAGTTTCATTATGGGGTGGTGGTAGCACAAACCTTTTAATACCAGCACTCAAGAAGCAGAGGCAGGGACTGGAGAGATGGCTCAGCAGTTAAGAGCACTGACTATTCTTCCAGAGGACCTGAGTTCAATTCCCAGCACCCACATGGCAGCCAACAACTATCTGTAATTCCAAGAGCTGACACCTTTATACAGTTATACATGCAGGCAAAACACCAATTCACATAGAATAAAAATAAATATTTAAAAAAAAAAAAGCAGAGGCAGGTAGGATCTAGAGACTCTGTTTGGGGGGGTGGTGTGTGTGTGTGTGTGTGTGTGTGTGTGTGTGTGTGTGTGTGTGTATGTGTGTGTGTGTTGGGGGCTGGGGGACAGGCATAGTGCTGCATGTCTTTAATCCCAGATCTGGGAGGTCCAGATAGGAAGAGGATTAAGTGTTCAAGGCCAACCTTGGCTATATAATGAGTTCCAGGTAAAGCCTGGGCTACAGGAAATCCTGTCTCCAAAAAAAACCAAAACAAAAAATCAAACAGTTTAAAATACAAACACTAGCTAGACCCAAGTTTAAAAATGTGAAACTGTTAGGTTCTGTTTGCTTAGTTTATGGTGTTGAGCCTCAAACTCAGTGCCTCACACCTGGCTAGACAGACACTACCACTGACTTAAAGCCCCAGTCCCAGGGTCTGTTGGATTAGTGCCTCCTGACTCTCAACGGGAGCTCTGGAAGAGAGTTCCAGAGGATGTTTTGCTAAGTTGCAACGTCAGACATCATTGTTAAGCTATGGACAAAGGGCTGTCTCACTTGGCCCAAACAGGCCCATCATTAAGGCAGTGGTTCCCTAACTACTTGCACCCACTGCCCAGCTTGGCCTAGGAGATTTCTGGTCATTGGCTCTGCACTGGGGATGTGGGGACAACACTGGAGAATATTTCAGACAGTTCAGCAGGGGCAGAAACCAGTGATTAACACAATAGAGAAACCTGCCAAACTACAATCTGAAGAAATGATAATGGAACCTGCCTCATCACCACTGTAAAGATGAAATGAACACATACTTGCACACACTGCTTGACACCATCCAGTATGAGAAGCACTTGATACTACTAACAATGAGCCTTCCCTTTCTGTCACCTCTCACAGGCATTTACAGGAAACTCAGACAGATGTCAACACATTCTGAAGGAAGGCATCATGTTTGACAGTATCGATCTGATCTAATATCGAGCCAATGCCTTGTTGACAAAGCTAATATATAATACCTGTTCACAAAGTTAACTAAAATGTATCGCCCAGCATTTGGGAGGCAAAGGCAAGAGAATCTCTTGAGTTTGAGGCCAGCCTGGTCTACAGGGAGAGTTCCAGGACATCCAGGGCTACACAGAGAAACCCTGTTTCAAAACAACAAAACACAAAAAGTAGCATTTTAAGAAAACTACAAGTTGTCGGACACAGTGGCATACATCTTTAATCACAGCACTCAAGAGGTAGAGGGAGGGGCTGGAGAGATGGCTCAGAGGTTAAGAGCACTGACTGTTCTTCCAGAGGTCCTGAGTTCAATTCCCAGCAGAACCACATGGTGGCTCACAACCATCTATGATGAGGTCTGGTGCCCTCTTCTGTAAAACTGTATGCATAATAAATAAATAAATCTTTAAAAAAAAAAAAAAAAAAAAAGAGGTAGAGGGATACCAGCGGTGGTAGCGCATGCCTGTGATCCCAGCCCTCAGGAAGCAGAGGCAGGCAGATCAGTTAGTTCGAGACCAGCCTGGCAACAAAGTGAGTGCCAGGACAGTCATGGCAGTAATACAAAGAAACCCTGTCTTGAGAAACTAAAAAAAAAAGAAAGACTCCTAAAAAGGATATAATTGTATGAGATTTGGTAGGACCCAGTTATATATTAATTTACCTGTACAGGCAGTGGAAAGAGGGGTCACGTTGGCAGGACATGATATCCTGCATGCCTGTAATCTCAACACTCAGAAGATATAAGATATATAAGAAGATCATATATTTGATGTTAACTTGGGCTACTTATTAAGACCCTGTTTTTAAATTTAAAAAAAAATTAACCTAGGGACACATTGTCACTTCTACCCCTCCTCAATTGGCTATGTGACACCTACACATATCCTCTTGAAGATTCCATTGTCTATGGACTCTCTCAGGACCCTCCCACACATGGCTAGCACCAAGCCCAAATAGGGAACCTACTGGCAGGGCAAGGAGAGCACAAGAGGTTGCAGGTCTGAAGACTTCAACAAGAGCTCAGAGAGGGGGAGACAGTGGAATCATCAAAGCACTGGGAAAAGGGACTTGTCAAATATAAGAAAAAATGACATCTATAAGAATGGCAGAAAGTGGGGCTGGAGAGATGGCTCAGCGGTTAAGAGCACCCTCTGCTCTTCCAGAGGACCCGGGTTCGATGTTCGATTCCCAGCACCCACATGGCAGCTAACAACTGTCTATAGTTCCAGTTCCAGGCAAACACCAAGGCAAATAAATAAATAAGGTTAAAAAAAAAAAAAGAATGGCAGAAAGTAACTACAGCCCTCGGGAGGCAGAGGCATGTGGATTTCTGAGTTCCAGATTAGTCTACAGAGCAAGTTCTAGGACAGCCAGGGCTACACAAAACACAAAAACCTTGTCTGGAAAAAAAAAAGAGTATCTAGTTTTAATCCCTTCTAGCTACCAGACAAAAACTGGAAAACTATCACTAACTCACCAACACTACCTATAATCCAGCACTGAGTCCAGTGGAAGATATAGAATCAACATTTGCTTCCATTTATCTTCATTGTCAACCTGGCTGAATTTGAAATCACCTAGGAGACACACCTCTTGTGTCTTAGTCACTGTTTTGTTGCTGTGAAGAGACACCATGACCATAGCAACTCTTATAAATTAGGAAATCATGTAATTAGAGCTTGCTTACAGTTTCAGAGGTTTAGTTCATTGTCATTGTGGTCGGGAGCAAGGGAGTAGTGGATAGGGAGACATGATGTTGGAGAAGTAGCTGAGAGTTCTACATCTGGATCCACAGGCAGCAGGACAAGAGCCACATTGGGTTGGTGTAGATTTATGAAATCTGAAAGCTCACCTCTAGTAACATAGTTCCTCCCATAAGACCACACCTCTAATCCTTTCACATAGTGCCACTCCCTGGTGATCAATCATTCAAATCTAAGGGTCTATGAGGCCATTCTTATTCAACCACCAAAGGATTTTTTTAAGTTGTATTTTATGTAAATGACTGCTCTATCTGCATGTATGCTTTCATGCCGGAAGAGGGCATCAGATGCTATTATAGATGGTTGTGACCCACCATCTAGATGGTTGCTGGGAATTGAACTTAGGACCTCTGGAAGAGCAGCCAGTACACTTAACCATCAAGTCATATCTCCAGCCTACAGGGTTTTCATTATTATTTTAATTCTTATTTTGCATGTATGCTGTACATGTGAGTGCAGGTACATGCATGCTAGCTATAGCATGTGTGAAGGTCAGAGGACAACCTCTGGGAGTCCACTCTCTGGTGATTCAACTTAGGTTGTCAGGCATATGTAGCAAGCGATTTTTACCCACTAGGCCACCTTGCTGTTGCTCTGGGTGTGTCTTTGAGGGCATTTCCAGAGAGGTTTATCTGAGGAGAGAAAGCCCATTCTGAATGAGTTATTCACTCCCATGGGATGAATAAAGGAGGAGGAGGAGCCAGCTGAGTGCCAGCATTCCTGATGTCTGCTCCCTAGTCTGCGCAGATGTGAGGAGTCCAGTGTATGCTCCTGGATTCTCCCATGCCTTCCCCAACATAATGCACTGTATCCTCTTTACACTGTGAGCCAAATAAATCCTTCTCCCCTTAAGTCCCTTCCATATTTGGTCAAAGCAAGAAAAGTGACTAATATATTCCCAAACAGGTTGAGCACTTTGTAAAGTATGTATTGCTTTGAAAAGTATTCACTTGATTTCCAAAGATGTGTCTACCAGTACATCATATTAGAAAACTCAACAAGGAGTTCAGGGGAGTCAAGAAGCACTTTGAGTCTTCTGTGCATGTGAGACCCCAGGCTTCATGGCTGTGTCCCAGAGACCCCCATCTTTCTGCCATGCATCTCTCTTCAACTCAGTTCTGGCTCAACTTGGCAGCCGTAGTACAAGACATTCAAAGAGACCATAAAACCCTTTTGATTAAGAAGCAAACTCTAAACCATATGGTGGTTGTGCACACCTTTAATCCCAGCACTCAGGAAGCAGAAGCAGAGGCAGAAGGATCTTTGAGTTCAAGTTCAAAGCCACCCTGATCTACAGAGGGAGTTTCAGGTTAACCTCCAAAGCTATATAGAGAGAGGGAGAGAGAAAGAGAGAGAGAGGAGGAAGGGGCAAATTCTGCAACCTGCTGATGCTGATGAACAAGGCTGAACTGAATTACTGTATGTTCCTGCATGCTGCTGCTTGCTTTTAAATACTTTTCCTGGCAAACATCTCTACCATATTTCTGTTAAAATATTTTATTTATTACATATGCAGTGTTCTGCCTGCAGGCTAGAAGGCACCACCAGATCTCATTATAGATGGTTGTAAGCCTCCATGTGGTTGCTGGGACTCGAACTCAGGACCTCTGGAAGAACAACCAATGCTCTTAAACTCTGAGCCATCTCTCCAGCCCCAGATTTCTTTAAAACTTCTTTTAATTGTATGACATTAAGCAAACAAAACTGTAACATCAAGCTGCTGAGATTTATGTGATTCACAGAGCAGAACCTATTAAAAAGAGAATTTGCTGAGACCAAACTGACTTCTTAAGTGTCTGAATGTGAAATGTTCACTCTAGCACTGTTCATGGCCTCTAAGTGAGCAGCACAGAACACAGTCGACACCTCTCCTTGTAGGTCCTTTGTTTGTTTCTCTCTTTTCTTTTAAAATTTTGTTTTGCCAGACAGGGATGGCATATACCTTTAACCCTGGAAGCAGAGGCAGGTGAAATCTTTGTGAGTTTGAGGCCAGCATGGTCTATAGAGGGATTCCAGGAAAGCTAGAGCCGTTACACAGAGAAATCCTGTCTTGAAAAACAAAACAAGGGGCTGGAGAGATGGTTCATCGGTTAAGAGCACTGGCTGTTCTTCCAAAGGACCGGGGTTCAATTCCCAGCACCCACATGGCAGCTCACAACTGTCTGTAGTTCCAGTTCCAGGCAAACACCAAAGCAAATAAATAAAAATAAATAATAAAGTTTAAAAAAAAAGAAAAACAAAACAAAATTTTTGTTTTGTGTGTACGTATGCTTGAGTCCAAGTACCTGCAGAGGCTAGACAAGGGTGTTGGACACCTGCAGGTGGAAATACAGGCACTTGTGGGCTGCTTTGTGGGTGCTGGGATTTGAACTCAGATCTTGTGCAAGGGCAGCTGTTGAGCTGTCTTTCTAACCCTGTTTCTCTTTAATTATCTTTTTTTTTTTTTTCTTTTTCTTTTCAAAACTTTATTTATTTACTTATTTATTTGCCTTGCTGTTTGCCTGGAACTGGAACTACAGACAGTTGTTAGCTGCCACGTGGGTGCTGGGAATCGAACTCGGGTCCTCTGGAAGAGCAGACGGTGCTCTTAACCGCTGAGCCATCTCTCCAGCCCCTCTTTAATTATCTTGATAAGCCTCAACTGGAAGTCAGGATGGTCATATTAACGAGGTGGTATGAACAAGTATCAATACCGTGGAGGGTTTGTGACAGAGTCTGAGGGATGGAGTGAATTGTGGACTTCTGGTAGGTAGAACAAGCTGGGATATTCTGAGTATTCACCACTAAGGGTCTTAGTATCTCCCGATTTGGCTTAGAGGATTGCTTTAAAACTTCAACCCAAGTCCTCCTCTCTAAAATGTATTCACACAAAACATTAATATTAAAATAGTAGGAGAATCAAGGATGCCCTAGGCCACCCACAGACCCTCTAGGGGACCATGAACCCCTGTGATTCTCCCTCTCACTTTTGCTAGTGAAGCTGCCCTTCTTTCTCACATAATCAATTACTGTTGGCCACCTGTCATCTCCTGCCTTCTTTACAAGGCAGCCAGAATGACAGGGATCTTGTTGAAACCCAAGTCAGATCATGCTTTGTCCTTGCACAGTACAATCCATTAGCTCCCTAGCTTGGCTGGAATAAAAGGTAGTCTTTTTACAGTGGCATCCAAGGCCCTACAGGGTTCATCTGCTGCTCTTCTCAATCTCGGCTACTCTAGCCACAAGGCTCTCCTCACTGCTTCCCCAGCCAACCTTTGGTGATCTTAAATCTGCAAGCGACACTTCCATTGCTTTAAATCTTACTTCAGCTGTCACTTGGTAGATGAGGCCATTGTGACATCTATTAAAAACTGCAACCCTACTTCCACTGCCCCACACCTCTGATCCTGCCTCTTTCTCTCCATGACACCATTCATATCTTACAACCTACATATTTTACTAATTTTTTGTTGCCTACACTAACCTGCTAACTCCATGAGGGCAAGGACTCTTGCTGGATCCAGGTCCTAAAACTTTTTCTGATATATAGTAGGCATCCAATAAGCACTTGAGTGCCTAGTTGATGGGATTATTTGAGACACTGCAGTGACAGACATGTCTCCAGGTTTGGGGATGGAAGAAAATGAACATTTACTGAAATAGCTGTAATGAATAGTTTACAAATTAACAGTAGTTGTTTTATTTGCCATATTTGCTACAATCCTGAAAGGTATTTTTATTCTTATTTCCATCATCCCTCTGAATGAAAATTTAAGGTACAGATTTATCAAATTATGAATTAAATCTACTGTAAAACTGATGAAAAAATCATAAACAAATTAAAGGAGAAGGCTTTGGAAATAGCTCAGTCAGTAAAGTACTTATCATGCAGTGTGAAGACCTAAGTTCAAGGCCCAGAAACACACACACACACATACACACACACACACAAAAGCAAGCAAACAAACAAGGACTACATAATGGGATCCTGTCTCAAAAATTCTAAAATAGAGCTGGAGAGATAGATGGCTCTGTGGGCAAAGAGCTCACTGTGCAAACACAGGACCTGAGTTCAAAGCCCCAGCATCCATGTAAACGCTGGTCACAGTGGTGTAAACATTGTTATCTCATTGGCAGTGAGAAGGGCAGAGGCAAGTGACAGACACAAAGAATTCACTCTCCTGAAAGTCTGAAAGAGTGTGCTGAGAAATTCTGTCATAAAAATGAAGGTAAACCTTTAACTCCCAATATTTCTGCCCTCTACTAAACCATAATGGGATAGTAACAGAGGAGGGTATGGAGTGAATTAACAAAAAAACTAAGGATGTATGAAAAGTTCCTATGAAAACCCGTAACTCTGTAAGCTAATTTAAAAAAGAAAATAGAAGCTGAGTATCCTGGTGCACATCTTTAATCTGACTTGGGAGGTAAAGGCAAATAGACCTCTGTAAGTCCAGGGCCAGCCTAGGCTACATAGCAAGTTCCAGACAAGCCAGGGCTATAAAGTGAGACCCTGTCTCCTACCCAACCCCCAAAAGGGGAGGGAGTTTGAACACAGAGACTCTGCATGGTGAACCCTATAAAGCATAACTTATGATATGAAAAATCTCAGAATCTAGTGAGGGCTACCCCCTTGAGTTACTGGTTAGGAGGTCCCAGAGTACCTAAAACAATATAGGCTATTTCCATTGTTCTTGGTTGCTTATCAGAACTAAAAACAGGTTCCAAAGCTACAAAGAGAAACGCTATCTCAACCCCTACCCCCACACCCCCCCAAAAAAAAGACAGAACGCAGTAGGGCCAAGAAACCAAGTTGGAACTGTCCTGAAGACTTCCTTCCGAATGACTAATTACCTTTTATAGTGTTGGAAGGTGCTGTGCAGGATGCTGAGTCAGAAAATACATCAGATGGTATCCCTGAAGCCAACCTCCCATGGTATAATACTGACTTTCCAGGAAAAATGTGCCCATTGGTGCAATTGCAGCATACAGGCTTCACCAATTGCTTTTGGATTGGATTTGAGACCTGCTTATGGGAAGGAATTCAGGCCTGGTATCATCAAACTTGTCAAAAGGTCCCACACTCTGAAGGTCATAGGCTCTGCCAGTTGTTTTGCTAAAAGACATGTTGCCCAGCTGCCTTCTAAATATTAATGCAAATTCCCATAGATAGTGCTGCCTCCAACCTTGGCCAGGGACATTTCTCTGTGGTGGTCAGGGGTTAATAACTGGTCAAAATGCTGAGAATAAATATCTAATGAGTGCTGGGACCTGAGTGGAGTATGTATACCAACCACTACCACTTCTCCCACGGAGGCTCAGGGAACACGGGAGAAAACCCGCAGAAAGAGTCTAAGAACTGGAGGGTAGGGAGGAGGGCTGTGAAATATTGTTTTCCAGACATGATGTGGCTACAGTAACTCACTGGTGCTATGGTGATCACAACAAGATCAGTCAATATTTCAACAGGTAGCACTAGGTGGACTAGGTGGGTTATTAAAAGAATAGGAGAGGACATGAAGACAGACAGGGGTTCCTGGGAGGAATGGAAGGGGTATATATGATCAAGATGCATTGCTTACATGTATAATGTTATCAAAGAACAAATAAAAGGTATCCATTTGTTGTTTTTTTTTTTAAACTTTATTTATTTATTTATTTGCCTTGGTGTTTGCCTGGAACTGGAACTACAGACAGTTGTTAGCTGCCATGTGGGTGCTGGGAATCGAACCCGGGTCCTCTGGAAGAGCAGACGGTGCTCTTAACCGCTGAGCCATCTCTCCAGCCCCCATCCATTTGTTTTTATCTTTTGCAGTTTATTTTTATTTTATATGCATTGGTGTTTTGCCTGCATGTGTGTCTGTGTGAGGACGTCACAGACAGTGGTGAGCTGCCATGTGAGAGCTGGGAATGAGACTGCAGTCCTCTGGAAATGCAGCCAGGGCTCTTAACCAATGAGCATCTCTCTAACCCTATTTTTTAAAAAAAGTTAGAAACTCACTTAAGACAAATTAATGTCAGCCTTTGGCCTCCACATGTACATTCATGAGTGAACATCCACACACACAAACACACATCCATACAGTTACACAAACAATAAATAACAGAGAGAAAACTTCATGCTCATGGAGACTTAGACTCACACCTATCAAAACATCAATTCTTCCTAACTTGATCTCAGTTCAATCTCAGTCAAATGCCAGCAAGTCACTTTGTGGTTCTTAGGGGATGTGGTAATATATTGTTGTTGTTGTTGTTTTAAATATTCTTTGTGTTTGTTTTGATACAAGGTCTCATTCTTCTTCTTTTTTTTGTAAGATTTATTTATTTTTATTTTAGGTACAATGGTGTTTTGCCCTGAAGCTAGAGTTACAGACAGTTGTGAGCTGTCATGTGGTTGCTGGGAATTGAACCTGGGTCCTCTGGAAGAGCACTCAGTGCTCTTAACCACTGAGCCATCTCTCCAGCCTGGTGATATGATATCTAATAAAGTTAGATACACAACTAGGTGTGTGAAATTAGAGGACAGAGCCACCCACATTTAGCCATAAAGGTCAGGGAGTGGAGACCCATGCCTTTAATCCCATCACTCAAGAGGCAGAGATCCTCTGGATCTCTGTAAGTTCCAGGCCTACCAGAGCCAGGCGGTGGTGCCACCCACCTTTAATACTAGGAAGTGAGATATCTGGGCAGAGAAAGAGGAGGGAGGAGATCTGGCCTTCTGAAACCCCATTCTTTTTCAACTGAGCATGCAGTCTGAGGACTGTGAGGAATGGCTGGGTGAGAAGTGGCTGTGGCTTGTTCATCAGTCTTTCTGATCTTTCAGCTTTTCCCCAATATCTGGCTCCTGGTTTTTATTATAAGACCAAGTAGAATTCATACGATAAAAGGATTCCAATGTTTACATAAAAAGGCAAAAGACGAGGCTGGAGAGATGGCTCAGCAGCTAAGAGCACTGATTGTTCTTCCGGAGAACCTGAGTTCAATTCCCAGCATTCACATGGCAGCTCACAACTGTCTGTAATTCCAAGATCTGACAAACTTACACAGTTATACATGCAAGCAAAACACCAATTCACATTAAATAAATATTTTAAAAAAGGACGAAAGGCCCACAGTAGCCAACCTAACAGTAGCAATGGAAAAGAGCCCAGCTAGAAGACTTACACTATCTGAGGCCAAGGCTCACTGTAAAGCTACAGTAACCAGCATGGTGGTGTTAATGAATGAACGAACACACCAATGACAGGAGTGCAGAGCCCAAAAGCAGACCTTCAGTCAAATGTTCTCTGGAAAGAGAAAAAAACCAAAGACAAATACTGCACTTTACTCCCATATGTGAAACCTAAATGTAAAATTATTCATGTATGTGTGTTTGTAGGTCATGAAATTAGAAAGGAGTCTGGGGGGAGGAAGAGATCTTAATGGTGGTGGGAAGTAGGGTGATGGGATACCTGTAACAGGAAAGCATGGGGAGGGGGGAACTGACTGAAGAGGGGGGTAATCCAGCTGGAGGTAGAGAGGAAAAAGAACAGTGGGGAAGGGTAATAAGAGAACAATGAATAATCTACATCATGATGAAATCCATTACTTTGTACACCAACCTCAAAGACACACACACACACACACACACACACACTCTGAGACAAGATCTCTCCCTGGCCTGAAACTCAATATAAAGAGATCCACTTGCTTCTGCCTCTCAATGAAAGGCATGTGCCACCATTCACTGTTTAAAAAGATTAATCCTTTTTTTTTTTTGAAGGCGCAAAAGCAATATAAGGGAGACAAGACAATCCTTCCGGAATTGGTGCTTGACTAACCTAGACATCCATGTGCAAAAAGAAGAAAGGGGTGGGAGGCCACTCTTCACAAAAAGTAACTCAATGGATCTCAGGTCTAAATGTAAAGTGCAGAACTCTCCCATTTCACCAGAGAAGAAATTGAATGACAGCTACACAGCTCAGCATAGAACATAATTCAAATCTAAATGTGCTATTCCTAAGCCCTATTTCCTCACCAAACTTTTTCTCCCTTGGACAGACAGTGTCTCACCTTTATAAAGAAATGCATAACCTCTAAGCCCTAGCATATACTTCTAAAAGAATGAAATTCATGAGCTGGAGAGAGGGCTCATTGGTAAGAGCACTGGCTGCTCTTCCAGAGGTCCTGAGTTCAATTCCCAGCAACTACACAGTGGCTTACAACCATCTGTAATGAGATCTAGTGCCCTCTTTAGGCATGCAGGCATACATGTCAGAACACTGCATACATAATAAAAAATTGATAAATACATAAATAAATAAATAAATAAATAAATAAATAGTATATGCTGACCAAGTGGTGTCAGACACATTTAATCCCAGCACTTTCGAGGCAGATCTCTGAGTTTGAGGCCAGCCTGGTCTACAGGGTGAGTTCCAGGACAGCCAGGGGTACACAGAGAAACCTAAAACCACCAACAACAAGAGTATATGCTAGGTGCCTATTTTATGTGCAAGCAACTTTTCTAGGCACTGAGGATAAAAGGATGAATAAAGCACTCTGGAGGCAGAAGGAAGCAGGAAGATCCAGGAGCCTCAGGCTAACACTGACCAGAGTTTCAGACAAGCCTGGGTTTGTCTATAGTGAGAATCTATGAAGATACAGGATGCAGTGGTGCAGGTATCCTCCACCTTGCATCACAAGCTTTAAATCCCACTCTAAGGTACAGTGGGAGTCAAGCATTTGGCCTCCTATTTTTTGATGTCATATTTTCAAAAAAGTAAAATTTAACAGGCAAGTGACATAAAGATCTATTTTATTTTAGCCAACATATCAAACATCATTTCACCAGATAACCAGAACATATGCACTATTACTATTAATGGGCTACTTTACACTCTCTGGGGAAGGTTTCGAACTTGTCAGTGTGCACTGTTCACTTACAGCTACTTTCGGTTCAGATTGGTCACATTTCCAGGGCTCAGCAACCACACACATGGCTAGTGATGGAAGGGTCAGACAGCACAGGGCTAGCGGAAAAGTCGAGTAGTTAAGACTCTCCATTCAAAATGTTCATTCCTCCTCACTGGAGGGCTTGAACTTCTTAAACCCAGGATTATCAGGCCACAAATTAAGACGGAGAGCCTCCGCCTCATTTAAAACACCGGGATCTAGTTGACCTCAGTATAATCAGCTCACTCTCCAGTTCTGTAAGCAACCTTACAGCTCACTCTGGTCTTTTTTTTTTTTTTTCTCCCTTTCTTCCTTTTTTAAAAATCAACAGATCACTGAGTATCTCACACTGAGCATCTCACACACACACAAAATATTTATTTTTATTTTATGTGAATTGGTGTTTTCCCTGCATGTATAACTGTGTAAGGGTGTCAGATCTTGGAATTACAGACAGTTGTTAGCTGCCATGTGGATGCTGGGAATCGAACTCAGGTTCTTCGGAAGAACAGTAAGCGCTCTTAACTGCTGAGCCATCTCTCCAGCCCTCATATAGGTAATCTTAAAATGTAAATTATTTCAAACATGCACTTTCCTCTACACCCCAAGGCCACTTAGATATAAAGAATAGCTTTTTAGTGGGTTCGCTGCCTTCACATCTCCCCAACCAGTTTCAACTAGAAGTTACTATATTCTCTAGGCCCTTCACAGCCTAACCCTTCACAGCGTTCTTTACCTATGGAATAAAGGCTAAACTGTTACACAAAATAGAACCTCGCTCCAAGATCTACTCTTTATTTACCTAACAAAGCCTGATTGTTTGCTCTTCCCAATCTGACTTCTGGCCTGAATACTTTTATTTTTGTAAAATTAGCCACCTCAAAATTACAAAGCCGACTTGAGATTTAGGAGCTAAACGGCATATAATCGGGGCCACTGTTCCTTCACAATTCATAACCACCTTTTAAACTAATGTAGCCTTTTTAATTCAACAAAACTCATGCGGACAGAAATAGAAAATATAGGTGTAACGACTTGATCTTTTTTTCCCCTGGGCTCACTGCAACAATTTTTCTGTTACTATCTTCAATATCAAAGAATATGAGACATTCTAGAAAGTTGAGGTCTGCAGCTCCCCAAGCAGGTACCGAAATCCACAACTCCACAGTTCAAACCTTTCAGGCAGGAAGGGATCAGAGATACACGTGTCACCCAGAGGGGGCGGGTCCAAAGTCCGGCACAGCTACTGCGCTTGCGCGCTGTCTCTGGGTCAAGGACCCGTATTTAAAGAGACAGGCGTTCTATCATCTTGCGGAGCCCGCGGCCTTGTAGGCTCCTAGTCGGGAGGCCCGAGTGGAGCGTCGGAGCCTGGACAGCTGGGAAGGAAGGTGAGGGGCGGCGCGGCTGGACGCGGGGCGCGGTGTGGGGAGGGATAGGCCCGGGGCAACAGCGTGGCTGGAGAGCCCTTGGCTCCTCCCCCGCCCGCCGCTCAGCCTGGGGGCACACCCTCCGTGACGTGGCGGCCCCCCGGGAGCCCACGGGAGGCCCGCGGCCCCCGAGACCCCAGGCGAGCATCGCGGAGAGCGGGATGGCACCCGCGCCGGAGTGGGCGTCCCCGGGAGGTCAGGGTCCGACCGTCGCCGGTTCCTCCCCGGCCGCCTTGCTGAGCGGCCGCGGCTCCCCGGCAGAGCCGCCCGTGGACTCCCCCAGCCTGCTCCTGGCCGGTCGGCCCCGGTGGTTAATTGTCCTGTTGCTGGGGCTGCACTCCACCCGACATAATAGGAGGGGAATTGAGTTCCTACTCGCCTCTAGCTCCTCCTGGTCCCTGCCTCCCTTCCCTCGCCTCTCTGATTCTTTTTTTTTTTTTTTAACTTTATTTTATTTATTTATTTATTTATTTATTTATTTATTTATTTATTTGCCTTGGTGTTTGCCTGGAAGTGGAACTACAGACAGTTGTTAGCTGCCATGTGGGTGCTGGGAATCGAACCCGGGTTCCACAGAGCCATCTCTCCAGCCCCCCGCCTCTCTGATTCTTAAATGTGGGGCTTGTGTGACTGATCCAACTACCAGTCTCCCAGTTAACAGTCCTCTTCTCCCCCGAGTCCTACATTGTCAAATACACAAGTTTGGTGTACATTCCCGGGAATTCGGAACTCCACCACCGGCCCGCCCTCGAATTTGTTGTTATTTTTCTAACCACTCCCACGAGGTAGTCCCGAGGGTTGTTTTCCTTTTGACACGGACCGGCTTGATAAGTAGCTCTGCCTAGACTGAAATTCACAAAGTAAACCAGACTATAGCTTCGAACGCACACAACAGGCCTTCTGAGTGAGTGATGAGATTACGGGCAAGAACTACCATAATTAGCTCTTAGTCCTGTTTTAAAAATAAATCTGGGGCTGGGTGTGGAGGCACAACGACTTTAATTTCTGTACTCAGAACGCCAGCCTGCTACACATAGTGACTTCCAGAACAGCCAGGGCTGCATAGAAAGATCATGTCTCAAAAAACCAAATAGAAATAACCCGGTGTGATGATGCACACCTTCAATTCCACAGCAGGCTGATTTCTGTGAGTTCAAGGCTAGCCTGGTTTACAGAACGAGTTCCAGGACAGCAAGAGAAACCTTGTCTCGAAAAATAAAAAATAAATAGAGAAGTTAGGCTTGGTGGCTCACACCTATAATCCCAGCACTAGAGAGTTGGAGGCAGGAAAATTGGCTGTTTAGAGTCTTGTTAGGCCTTGTTTACCTAGCAAGTTGGAGGAAACTTAGCCAGCCACCTGGTGTCTGCCTCCCACCCCTTGGGTAGGCTTGCTTGGCTTCCCATCCTTTCTTCCATAGTACACCTGCTGTGCTCTGCTCTGTAGCACTGCCCTCAGTGAAGTGGGCTTTCTGTTGACACAATAGTAATTTTACTTCACAGCAGTGTTGGGACTAAAAATAGTTTCTAGCATATTGGAAATTAAAACTGCAAAACCATTTAAGCAATTGTAAATGTAAGAAGGGGTAGCGATGGTCACTGTTTCCACGTGGATTGATTCATCCATCATTTCCTTTGACTATTACAATCCAGTAATTTCAGCTTTCCCTGATTCAGGTGGCTGAATTAAGCAAGGAGATTGCTTATTCTGTTTCCTACTGCTTGAATTAGGTACTACCATGAACTAAGTTTTACAGATGAAAAAGGAGAGAGGTAAAGTAACTTGCTGGGGGTCACATAGCTGATAAATGGCTGGGCAAGGTTTTGAACACTGGCAGTCAATCTGATTATAGGTTATGATGAGTTGCCTCTCAAGAAAGGGCTTCTTCTGAAATCACAAATCTATTATAGTGGCTTAGTTGTTTTCTAAAGGTGGTTTGTGTGTTATATTTCACAGGGAAAGTGCATTAACAGAATGTAGTTTTTCTTGGTTATTAAGACAATGCTTCAGAATCTTGGTAATATTTCAAGGACACCATCCATTATTAGTATCTCATGCTGATGTTGCATGCCCCTTTGTAAACTTTTTTCCCGTATTGAAACTCTACTTCAGCCTAGGTAAATGCATAAAAAGTGCTTAATTAATCATAAGCTTTATGAGATTCCTGCTATTGAGAATTTGGAAGCCTGTCTTTTTCATGTCTTTGTGTTTATTTCCCACCTTTTCATGCAGCTATATGACTTTGGCTTTCAAGATCCTCTTCCTGAGAAACCTTTGTGTCCTTGGCAGAAAAGAACTGTACTTGGTCCCGGAACAGAATCACTGGCCTGTCATTAGACAGTTCAGCCAGTGCTTAGAAACAGATCTTCTTCGTGGGTGCTGCTTCCTCCAGAGAAGAAAGCCTGTCCTATCTTCCCAGGGAGGTCATCTAAGATCACGTACAACCCAGCTTGTTTTCTTCCCAAGGTCGCATGTGGGACTCTGTACTGGCCCCTGTAAGATGGCGGAGCAGCGGTTCTGTGTGGACTATGCTAAGCGGGGCACAGCTGGCTGCAAAAAATGCAAGGAGAAGATTGTAAAGGGCGTGTGCCGCATTGGCAAAGTGGTGCCCAATCCCTTCTCAGAGTCTGGCGGTGATATGAAAGAGTGGTACCATATTAAGTGCATGTTTGAGAAACTGGAGCGGGCACGGGCTACCACAAAAAAAATTGAAGACCTCACAGAGCTGGAAGGCTGGGAAGAGCTGGAAGATAATGAAAAGGACCAGATAAGGCAGCACATTGCAGGTGGGGTAGAGAAGCTGCTGTCTCAGCTTACTGGTGCTAACAGAATAGGGTGCAAGGAGACTAGAGCCTAGAGCATTTCTTTGTGCATCTTGCTTAGACATAATTTTAGATGCACAGCATGGTTATAGGAATAAAATTAGTACCAAGGACACTCACATTCTCTTTTTTTTTTTTTTTTCTTT
>PVIH01004103.1:0-35891 GCA_004025045.1 Sigmodon hispidus
TGTAATCCCAGCATTCAGGAGGCAGAGGCAGGAGGATCATGGATTTGAAGGCAGTTTGAGCTGGAGTTTCTGGGCTACACAGCTAGACCTCATCTCACTCAGCATGCTGGGAGAGTAGGGCATCACGATTAACTATAGACAAGGATGCTGTGGGAAGACTGGAGATCCTTCCTTTGGCTTCTTGTAACAAAATGGAGCCGGTCCCCAAGAGGAGCTAGGTCCCTTGGAGCACAGGGTGCCGTGAAGTTAACCTACAGAGATCAAGAATATGGGTGCAGGCTTTTCAGCGTCTGTTTGCCTATCTCCTGCCCTAGCTCACTTATAGTCTCAGAAGTGCCTCTCTCTCTCTCTCTCTCTCTCTCTCTCTCTCTCTCTCTCTCTCACACACACACACACACACACACACACACACACCAAACTGCCTCTATTTCTATTGGATATGTGATCTGGCCCAACACATTGTTCTGGCATACAAGGCACTGGAAATTTCAATAGGTGCTCTCAGGACCCTGGTTTACATACTATAACATTAGGAAGAAAGAAAAAATAGCATTTTAAATGTGGCAGGCTTTATATCAAATTTTTTTAAGCCTACCACTCCCTCGGTATTCTGAAATCTCTAGAAAGTATGTGCTTGACCCCGCCATGACACATGTATGAGCTATTTCATCAGCTTCACGAAATAGCTAAGCCCACAGTGGGCAAGGAACTAGTGCCTGACTAACTGTCCTGGGTGGTAACTCAGCAATTGAGCCCGACAAGGTCCACATAATTAATAAAATAAATAAACTTTCCTGAACTTTTCTCTAATGAGAACACATAATGGTAACTCTATTCTAGAAAGATCTGTTTCTCTTGTCCTTTGACTCACAGTCACTTTTCTTTCCTAGTTAGAAGTAACAAAGAGAGGAAAGTAAAAGACACACAGCCTGGATGCCACTGGGTGCTGGGTAAGTCCTGCTGTAGAATGCCATTTAAAGTGGCCTTGCTCAGTAGTGGCTGATTTATGTGTTCTGGTGGAAGCTCCATCTCAGCCCCTGCTGTCCATGTTATCTACCCAAAGAGTCTGGAATGACTGAGTGGAATCCCAACCTCTCTCTCCCTAGACACCGCCCTCTCAAAGCCCACCAAATAGTAGCCCGTCCCCTACAGCTGCCTGGGTTTGTGGACCCCCCCCCCAACACACACAGAGGAAGCCCGCCAAAAGTCAGCTCCTCCCTGGGGCTGCTCAAGACCACACCTACAGGCTACTTAAGGTCCTGGTAGCCATATCTGCCATGTGACAACCCCAACAATTGACTTTCCAGGGCTCACCCAGGATTGCTTTGCTCTGTACTTTTTCTTTTCTTTCTTTCTTTTTTTTTTAAGATTTATTTATTTATTTTATGTATATGTGAGACTTGAAGCCAGAAGAGGGTATCAGATCCCACTGTAAATGGCTGTGAGCCACCATGTGGTTGCTGGGATTTGAACTCAGGACCTCTGGACAAGCAACCAGTGCTCTTACCCACTGAACCATCTCTCCAGCCCAACCTGGGCTTTTTCTAATTTGGTCTGATTTGTATTGTTGCTCCAGCAAAGAGACTTATTGAGGTGCAAAAGCCCCATCACTATGGACACTGGGAAACATGTTGTTTCCAGTCTTTGTTCATTAGTCTAACTGATGAGACTCTCCATTTCTCCTTGTAACTGAACTCAGCGTGTTTATATCATAATGAATGGGCTGTGTCTCCTAGACAAGGGAGAAGTCTCTAGATACCGGAGGTTTGTTGGATTCTTTTCTTCAGCTTTATTTTTTATATTTAAAAAGTGCTGCGAGACTTCCCAACATGTTGGTTGTCGCTATGACAAGAACCTGAGAGAATCTGTTTATAAAGAGAAAAAGGTAGTTTGGGCTCAGAGTTTGGAGGTCCTGGTCTATCTGTGCTCAGTTGGCACCGTTGCTCCAAGCCGGTGATGAGACAGTACACCACGGCAGGAAAAAGCATTCACCTCACTGCCAGGGAGTAAAAACAGAGGGGACAGAAGAAGCACCCAGACAGAGGCATTTGCTGTGCGGGCTAAGCAACCGAGGCTCATCACCAGATGAAGGTGAGGAGATCCAAGCGCACTCCAGGAAGTTATCCTCTGATCTTCATGCGCACAGAGAATAATAATAATTAATAAAATAAATAACTTTTCTAAAAAGAAAGAGGAAACAACAGAGAGTGAGCCCCGAATGACCCAAAGACCTCCTTGAAGACCCCATCTGTTCAAGTTTCTCCATCTCCCAACAGCACCTGCTTGGGAACCACACCTCCCACACACTGGCCTTTGGAGGCCCAAACCATGGCCACCTATCTGCCCTGTGCTCCTGTGGTCAAAACATTGGAAGGAGCTGGAGAGATGTTTCAGGGTTTCTGAGGAGGGCCTCTGCCTCTGGCTACATCCCACTGTGGTTCTGTGGCCCTTCAGATTTCATCCAGAAACATCTTACATCCTTCCATTTCTTAGGACCCATAGCTTTGAAGAATCGTGTCTAACTCTCTGACAAAGTCTGGATTTACCCTGTTTCTTGAGTTTGTCTTAATGTATTAAACGTTTTCTATAGCTCTCCAGAGTCTCTAAATTAAATGATTAAAATTTATTAATATTTTTTTCTCCCAAGGATTAGCATCCAAGGAGCTGGAGAGATGGCTCTCTCTCCAAGAGCATTGACTGTTCTTCCAGAGGACCCAGCTCATACTTGGCAGCTCATTACTGTCTGAACTCCAATTCCAGGGGATCCAACATCCTCACACAGACATACATGCAGGCAAAACACCAACCAATGCATATAAAATACAAATAATAAATCATTTTAAGAAAAAAAACATTTAAAAGAAATCAGCACCCTTGACAGCCTTTACTCTAGTACTGCTGTGATTCGAACCTGTGTCCCCTGCAAAGTTCATGTTGAACTTAAGACCCACTGTAAGGGTTTTAAGGGGTGGAGCCGATAGAAGGTTATTAGACCTTGATGGCTACATCTTTACAGAAAGTATTAGTGCATTGTAACAAGGACTGGGAGCACCTTGGGGCCTTTGTCTTTCAGCCCCTTCTGTCTTGTGAGGATGCAGTGTCCCCACACTAGGGATGCCATTGAGAAGCCATCTTAGAAACAGAGACCTTCCTGACCTGGTACTGAACCCTCTAGGGTAGGGGTTCTCAACTTACGGGTCGAGATCCCTTTGGGTTAAACAACCCTTTCACATGGGTCAGATATCCTGCATATCAGATATTTACATTACAATTCATAACAGTATCAAAACTACAGTTATGAAGTAGTACCAGATTATTTTATGGTTGGGAGGGTCACCACAACCTGAGGGTCACAGCATTAAGAAGGTGGAAACCCCCTGCTCTAAAGAGCTGGTCTTCACCTTCCATCCTCAAGTGGACTTCCATTATCTGTTAATTATTTAATCAAAGGCATTTTGATATAGCTTTCCCTAATGTCCTGTTGACCCTTGTGGTTGACCCTAATTTTCAGACGTCACTTTTCTGATCAGCTACCCTATAAATTACTTCCTGATGATGTCACTCACTCAACAAATGCTGCTGAGCCCTCTGAATGTCATCCTCCAAGTCCTCAGGAACATACTGAGTGACCTCTACAGAATATGGACATGAGCTCTGGAAACCAAAATTCAAGCTCGGCTCCTCTTCCTTACCTCGTCATCCATCCCCGCAGCATTCTACCTAAACAGGACCTTCGCCTTCTCTCTTAGTAAGGGTTTCTACTGCTGCAGCAAAACCCCATGACCAAAAAGCTAGTTGGGAGAAAAAGGTTTATTTGGCTTACACTTCCACATTGCTGATCACCAACAAAAGAAATTCAGGACAGGAACTCGAGCAGGGCAGGAACTTGGAGGCAGGAGCTGATGCAAAGGCCATGGAGGGATGCTGCTTACTGGCTTGCTCATCATAACTTGCTCAACCCACCTTCTTAGAGAACCCAGGACCACCAGCCCAGAGATGGCACCACCCACCATGGGCTGGGCCCTCCTCCATTGCTCACTAACTGAGAAAATGCTTTACAGCTGGATCCCATCGCCTCAGCTGAGGCTCCTTCCTCTCTGATGATGCTAGCTTGTGTCAAGTTGACACAAAAACCCAGTATGCACCTACTATTGCTTCCCTTTTGCCAGACATCAATTGGAATCAGTTTCCTTTGACACTTCTCAGGGCACTCTCCAGTCTCTGGGTCCCAGCCCCAAAACTCTTTGCTTTTCCTTAACATGAACCATTTCTTCCATGGCAACTGTTTCCTTTACTCAGTTCCATTAACTTTGTTCTTTATTCTGTTTCTTTTACTACTAGCATTTGCAAAATTGTATTGCTCAGGACACATACCTTTAATCCTCGCATTTGGAAAGCAGAGGCAGGCAAGTGGGATGCTAAATTAGAGGGCATCCTGGGCTATGTAGTGTGATCCAGGCCAGCCAGTGCTACCTCTGAGCCATCTCTCCAGCCCCCAGCCAGTGCTACATAGTGAGACCCTCTGCTAAAAAAGTTGTGTGTGTGTGTATAATTGTTTCTTTAGCTTCTGTCTTATTACCCTAGCTGAACTGTGAGCACAGTGAGACAGGAGTGTAGTATTTGGATGCCTGTTTATGAATCATCAGCCTAATGGAATAAATGGCAAGACAGAAAAAATTATTAAGTGTCTTCAATATACCAAAGACCTTTATGTGTTTGTTTGTTTACTTGCAATGTTTTACTTAAGGCTCTAAACCAGTAAGGGCCAAGCCATAGATCATGAACCAAATCCAGCTTGTTTTCATAAATAAAGCATTTGGAACACTGTCACATATGTTCATTTGTTTATTGTTTATGACTTTTTTTTGTTACTAGGACTGAGTTGAATAACTAGGAGTGAGGCTGTGTGATCAGCAAGTTGTCTGCCTACATACAGTTTTCCCTATTGTGATTCATAAAGCAGAAATCAGACCAGCATTTTAATGCAATGAAATAAGACAGGTGAAGCACCTGTAGCAATTCCTGGCACCCAAGGTGCCATCAACAAATAGAGATCCTCATCATGACTGCTGCAGTCATTGTGTTTGGGCCGGGAAAGGCTAATTCGTTTTGAAGAACAGAAAAATCACACAAAGTGAGAAAGGCAGCAAGAACCAAACAAAAGTGGGGAGGGGCGTGGAAGACAAGAGAGAAAAGAAATGGAGAGGTCCCTCCTCTGCTTCCTTTGTGCACAAACCTTCCTAAAAGCATTTTTAAATCCACTCTTGGACCTGGGAATGTAGTTTAGAAGGGTTGCCTAGCATGTACAAAACCATAGATTTGTTCCTCACCACCACATAAAATTCAGTATGGAAATACACACCTGTAACCCCAGCACTGGAGAAGTGGAGGCAAAAGGATCAGGAAATGCAAGGTCATCCTCACCTCCATAACAGATTTGGGCTAGCCTGGGCTAATGAACCCTACATAGTCTGCCGCATAAGTTAAAAAGACAGGAAAGAAAGGAAATAGACCAACAAATAGATGGAGAAAATAGAGTCCAAATATTAGTACAGAGAGGAGGATACAACTGTTTACGAAGCAGCATGTTTAGACCACTTTAATTATTGCATGTAATAGCCAGCAACATCCACATCGGTCCCTCATTGAGATTTGCATCATTACCCTAACGTAATTAAACGGATGTGAGTATCCTGCATCAGTCATATCAGTTCTACCTGGAATAGCGATTACAGCTATAATCATGCTCCATTTGCAGTCTTGAGTTCATGAATATGATTGAGAGCTTGTGAAATGAGGTGAGATTGTCGAGACCTTCGGGGGAATGGAGTGACTGGTACACAGCTGATGGCAGCCATCAATCACAGACTTCCGTGTTCACACTCTTTCTGCTGACGTCCAGAAATGCAGATAGAGTGAGTCTCTTACGGAGCTCTAAGCTACTCAACAAAGCTTCTATTAGGCTGTGATTCCCATTGATTTCCTGTTCCCCTTACTCTTCAAGTTTGGCTACAGACATCCACACTTGAGCTAAAATGTTCAAAAGACAAGGACATAGCACAAAGAGACAGAGTGGTGAGGATCTCATCTCATACATGAGTTTCTTTTCCCTACAGGTTTTATTTTTCTCCCAAAATACCAAATTGGTTTTTTTTTTTTTCTGTGTAGACTTTACTATGTATTCATTTTTTATACTCTATGGAATGGTTATAAACAATATAAAGCAGAAGTTCTTGTATTCTTGGTTTTAAAACTTCTGATGCTTGGACTTAGAAAGTCTACAAAGCTTCTAGAATGGATCATGATTACCTAAGTGCAGGCTGCCCATATAGATGTCAGCTTGCACAGTGGGCTCTGTGAGTCCCAGAGGGATGCACAGAGAGTGGTACCTCCCTGCATACACTCCCTTCCTAGGGCATTGTTCACTGGTTCCTTTCAATATGTCCCTGCTTTTGTATCCAGAGCCCACCCCACTCCCTTTCTCTAAGCAGTACAGGCCAGACCCAATTTTGGTGCCTTGACCAAAGCAGCCAGAAATAGATGAGACACAGGACAGACATTTGGCCTCTGAAGTTCCCCTAGCCATTTTAGTAGAGATGGTCTTTATTGGATGCTGACCAATACAACCACAGCCTCTCTCTTGGGGTCATATTAGAAAAAAAAAAAAAGCAAAGATTTAAAGTCTTATATGATTTTCTTTAGATGTCTACTTCATGAAGCTCCCCTCTGCCCAAAGAACTTTGCTTAGTGAGATGTATGAGTGTTTGACGAGTAACATTTACAGACTAAGACCATGAAATAATTTCTACAGAAGTGTTCAATAGGATTCTGGTTCATAACAAATGAATAAGGATGAGTATAGAATTTGAATGAATTTCATGCCTTTAACTTTTGATCAACTTAGTTAGTCCTTTGGCTTAATCCTGGGAAAATATTGCCAAACAGTGAGGAAGTATAAAGGGTCTGTCAGACAGAAAATACCTATGTGTCCTTGGCTTGCCTTGGAATGCTACAAGTGGCCTAATGGATTCTTTGAGCTTGGATGCCCACTGGGACAAGGACCATAGCTGAGAAGACTGTATCGCTATCATCCCCTCCAGGAGGATGTTTGCTCTGAGCTCTTGGGCAACCTGGAACTCCCTCTAAAATGTAACTCCCCAAGATCCATTTTCTTTTGCAAGTTCCTGTGCTTTAGGCCAGGCTTTCCTGGCTGGCAGTTGAAGTTCTCTGTTGATGTGGCTGTGAAAGAAGATCTGCTGTACAAAAAAAGAAAGAAAATACCTGTGTGTCAATACCAACAGTGAGGGATCTGCCAGTAGCTGGTGCCTGGTATCTGGAGAGTCAGATGGTATTGTAGGCTCAACTGTGCTCCTGCACAATGTGGGAGTTGAAACTTGAAGCACCTGTGTTTGTAACCAGAGCCTTTAAGGAAATGATAAGTTTAAAAGGAGATCAGTAGAATGGGTCCCAATCTGACAGGACCTGTGAACCTAAGTGGAAATATGGTCATGCTAAGTCATACCAGGAATGGACATGTAGGGAGGGAAGACCTTGTAAGAACGCTTGAAAGCCAAAGAGAAGGCCCAGCAAAAATGCAGCTCCCAGCCTTCCAGCCTTCCAGCCTTCCAGGCCTATGCTGCTGTGTAGGTCTCGCCCTTCCATGTTATTTGTTAAGCATCCAGACACGTGATGTCACAAGCAGTGGCCAGAAGGACTCCATGTCCAAGGGGTTGTGTCCTCTGTTGGAGTGAGGCCTGGTTCAGGGTCAGGAGTTGGGGTTGCCTCTAGGCTCAGGACCTTGCTAAATCCTCTAGGGGGAAAGGGGCAAGATGTCATGGAGAGCAACACACAGCCTCCAGGGACAAGTTGAAACAAGCAAGTTGAATTTTATTAAGGAAGGGAAAGCCTTAAATATTTTGTTTTCCTAGATCCCCTCCCTGTCAGGAAAAGGGTTTTGATTTGCTGATATGTGCAGCTATAGCGGTGGTCTCTCCCTGGTCTAGGTCACCTTCTGTTCAGACTCTGCCCTCATCAAGGCCCCAGGCAGACCTAGGAGCACATGTCTTAAGGCATTAGTTATCACCAGT
Organism: Sigmodon hispidus; assembly: GCA_004025045.1. NCBI lineage: Eukaryota > Metazoa > Chordata > Mammalia > Rodentia > Cricetidae > Sigmodon > Sigmodon hispidus. Next base: position 8,088 of record PVIH01004103.1, read on the forward strand.
TTATTCTGGCTGAGGCCAGGCTTGACTCTAGGCTCTTAGAGGCCTCAGGGCCCATACACTCTACAGTCCCTGATCCAACTGTAATGTGCTGTGTTCTTCTCAAGCATTCTAGTGCAAATGAAGGGGGACACGCATCAGGATGTCTTCTGTATGAGAAAAACCCTACAGAAGCCAGAGAAGCCGATGAAGTAATGAACCTGCCCTCTAAAGATGAATTAAACCAGCCTTAACAGGTAAAGCATCATGTCCCAGTTTCTCAAAGAATGGTTGGTGTTTCTGTCCCTGGAGTGGACTCCCAGAAGTCTCCCAAAAGGGAAGAGTCTGGGTAACAGTCAGACTCCAGATGGCTGGTGCATCTTCCAATCGATATCAAGAAGACCAAAGCATTTCAAGGCAGATAGACTGACCAAGACAAGTTCAGTCCTTGAACTCTGGGTTATAATCAGGCCTCTGCTGAGTATATTCTGGCAGACCTTGAACACATTGCCTTATATCCCAGCCTCCTTTTCTTTACCCATGCAATATTAATACCGTTTAAAAAAGTATTTGGGAAATTAAATGGATGTCCTTAAGATAATTATCAAAGGATTTATATACCATAATTATCATAAACTTCTTGGGGGATGAGGTTAAATACTTGGCACACATGACTGGGAGGTCTCAGGAATCCAAAATCTGACAAAGGAAACCAGCAGGCAAAGTAGCCAGGAGTTTGTTTTTTTGTTTTTGTTTTTTTTTTAATCAGGCAAAGGGCTCAGAAAAAGACTTTAAAGACTCCAGAACCAGAACAGCTGATATTCTCACTAAAGTCCCAAGATCATGTGCTGGAGAAGACCCATGTCCCAGGGAGGCCTGCCTTTTTGATCTGCATAGACCGACAGTCTGCCCACATTCTGAAAAGCAATCTGCTTTGCTTGATGTACTGATTTAAATGTAAACCTCACTCAAAGCAACATCACAGATGCATGCTGAATGTTTGACCAGCTACCTGGGCACCACATGACATTAACCACCACACAAATGCTGGGCTCACTATAAGGGCTCAGAAAATGCTACCTTTAGTTATTCTCATCAAAATGAAAAGTGGACTCATTGTGGTTAGACATAATTGGCACCTTCAGGGTTAAAGAGAGGGAAATGAGCATGCTCTAAAGAGAAACAGACAGAACTAACCACACTGTTATTAAACCAAACCATTATTTGAAAGCCCTTCTCTGAGAAAGAGAAACAGGAGCCAGGGCTGGATAAAGAATAGTTGTTTTAGACCCTATCTGGGAAAGAGATTATCAATGTCATAATTACCAGATACAGTTAAGAAAGATTGCAATTGTCTTTTCTATTGCAAATGGGTCCTTTCTTTCTGAGATGATGATGTGGGCAAACCTTCATCTCAATCGCTGCCCTGGTGAAATGCTTTAAGCAAGACCTCTCATTCACAGGCCTCAACTACTCTATCACAATGAAAAGTTTCTAGGATTTGGGGGTTGAAGCAAACGTAAGCTATCCACCCAGGAGATGCTGAAGAAGCCACACCAGAAGGTCAAAAATAAAGCTAGAGGCAGAACTCTGAGCCAAAAGCTTCTCTAAATATTTGTCTCCTATGTAAGATTCCATTCATTTTTAGAATTTTTAGCAAATAATATTTTAAAGTTACTTTTGACTGTTTTATTTTTTAATTGACATTTGTACTCATTTGTGGGGCAAAATATTAAAACTGTTACATTTATGCAATATATAAAGATGAAATCAAAGTAATTTTTCTTTTTGTCTCTGCAAGCTTTATTTCTGTGCATTGAGAACTTTTCTGTTATTTTGAAATCTATAAATAAATGTTGCAGATTGTTGAGAGAGTATTGTTCTGTGGACATTAGTTCCCCCATCTGGTTATGTTTTTCTGTTGTGGTAGTTTGAATGTGAAACATTCCTCACAGTCTTGGGCATTTGAATACTTGATCCCCAGTTGGAGGCACTGTTTTAGGAATTTTAGGAGGTACAGCCTGGTTAGAGGAAGTGTGCCACTGAGTATGGGTGTCGTTAGAGTTACTAGAGCCATGATGGAACACCGTGACCAGAGCCACCTGCGGAGGAAAGGCATCTGCATCTGTCATCATCAAAGGAGGTCAGGACAGAAATTCAAACAGGGCAGGGACCTGAGGCAGGAGCTGATGCAGAGGCCGTAGAAGAGTGCTGCATGCTGGTTTGCTTCCAAGGCTTCCTCAGCCTGTTTTCTTATAGAATCTAGAACCATCACCCCAGGGATGGGTCCACTCACAATTGGCTGGCCTTCCCTACCAATCACTAATCAAGAAAATGCTTTATAGACTTGCCTACAGCCCCATCTTACAGAGCCAGACTTTTTTCACTGAGATTTTTTTCCCCCTAAGATGATTTTAGCTTGTGCCAAGTAGACATAAAACTACCCCGCACAGTGGGCTTTGAGGACTGTGACTTCACCCCTTCTGCTTCGTGCTTAGATTTGAAGGTACAAGGTCTTAGCTGCCATGCTGGCTCATGCCCACTGCTTTCGGCCATACCTCCCAATCCTTGACAGACTCTCAGCCTCTCGAAACCATAAGCCAAAATAAACTCTTTCTTCCATAAGTTGCCATGGGCATGGCATTTTATCACAGCAGCAGAAAAGTCACTGATATAGGTACCCATTATCCAGCTCCCTCTGCTCTTGTTCCCATTTGTCTCCAGCTTTCATTCGGCATCTTCCCCCCATAGCATCAGCTGTTCTCACTGATACAGGTGAGTGAGTACCCAGCTCACTTCACCAAGCAATCAGTGTTCAACACCACACCTGAGGCTGCGATGTCTCCGTCCAGGGTTAATTTGGTTGTAGTGGATGATCACTGGGATAAGGGCTGGCCAGATTATAAAACAAATTCAATTGCACTCTTAGGGAGCATACATGATCAGAAAGCTCTTGATCATGTTGAGGCCAAGGGTGTTCCTGAAAGTCTGCTGGGTTTTGATGTACGCACCTATGGAACGCTGCTGACCGAAGTCAAGAAGAGGAGCACAATCACTCCCAGAAGCCTCCTTTTACCCCAGCATCATTATTTCCTCCCACTCCCCGCTGACATCTATCCCTCTGCAGAGAGCCCACTGCCCTGCTTTCCCTATCTGATACTGTGAATTTTTACAAAGATAAATGGATAGAATCACAGCATCTTGTTTGTCTGTTTTTTTTAAACAATATATTTATTTATTTATTTTATTATGTATACGGTATACAGAAGAGAGCACCAGATTCAACACAGATGGCTGTGAGCCACCATTTGGTTGCTGGGAATTGAACTCAGGACCTCCAGAAGAGCAGTTAGTGCTCTTAACCTCTGAGCCATCTCTCCAGCCCCTGTTTTTGTCTTTGATGTATCCAACACAGTTATTCTGAAATTCAACCAGGTTGTTAGTGATGCATTTCTCTTTTTGTGACTGAAGCTTTGTTTGGTGTGGGCATACACAGCATGTTTATTCACTTGCCTTTAGGGGCATTGGGATTGCTTTCGATATTTAGCTACTGAACATGAAACTGCTATGAATTTTGTACCATGCTTTGTACAAATGCCTGTGTTCATCATTCTTATGTATATATTAATATAGTGATCAAACCATGGGCTGTTTTATATTTTAAAAACTTTTAAGCTAATTTCTATTTCCTTAGCAACCAGTTATGTTTAGTATATTTATTTGTTATTATGTTGGTGACATTTCTGTTTAAACTTTTTAGTAAAAATAATCTTTAAAAACATTATAGATGTGTCTAAATATTAAGCCCAACTTTAATTAAGCTGACATTCATGGTTGTGAGGTTCTGATGGTTCTTCATCTATTTTTCAGATCAGCCATTTCTCAGATGAGATTACCAAACATTTTCTCCAAGTTCATAATTTGCCTTATTTCCTCAGCCATGTCTTTCCACCAGTAGAAATTCTTAATCTTGTTAGCAGCACTCACTTTGTGTTCTTTCTTTCATGGACTGAACTTTTTGTGTGGGCACTGAGGGATCTCTGTCTGACTCACCTCACAAAGGATTACCCAGTGTCTTCTTCTAGAAGTTTCATAGTGTGTTTTCATGTTGGTCTGTGGTGAACTCTGAGTTAACTGATATGTCCAGGGTGAGATGTAGGGCAAGGGGATTTTGTAGCTTTTGCTTATGGATATGGAGGCTGTCCAGCACCAGTCTTGGAAAGATTATCATCTCTAGGTGTTGCTCCCTCTAATCTCTGATCTACTGCTTTCCTCAGCTTTGGTGATCCCCCCCCCATGTATGTATTCATCAGGGCCACCTGTCCAGAGTTTTCTGGAACATTCTCTGGTTAAGTGCCCCACGAACTTCACTATATTGGCTTCTTTAGGCTCGGTGGCAGGGACTTACCTGTTGTAATAAACTACTATGACCTGAGGAGACTTAAGGAAGAAAGTTTATTTAAAGTGTGACTCCAGAGGGCTTCATGTCTGTAATAGCCTTGAAGGCATGGGCAGGAACTGGAATCTGAGAGATGGCATCTCAGATGCACACAGGAAGCAGGGAGCGGGGAGAGAAGGGAAGGGAAAAGCAGAAAGTGGGGTGAGGCTGTGTACCTTCAAAGCCCACCCCCAGCGGTGCACTTCCTCCAGCAAGGCTGCACCTCCCAAAAGCTCCATAACCGCCCTGAGCAGGGCCACCAACGGAGACCATGTGTTCAGATACATGAGCCTCTGCAGAACAGTCCTCATTCAAACCACCACAGACTCCCAGAGCTGATGCTGTGACTGCCCAAAACTACCACTGCCCTCTTCCCAGGTCCCCACTACAGTGCCATGACCCAGAAACGCCCTTCAGGCAGTTGTGGGCTCTTTTCCATTGTCTCTCATCCATCAGGGATCTTTAGTTGTCTGATTCTGTAACTACTTAGCATGCACCAATCCTGAGAAGAAACAGCTCCTATCATTTACTGCCTGATGTTGAATATCCTGACTGTTGTTGCTTCATGTGGTATGTTTTCTTATTCCCCATTACTCCACCTTGGCTAGCCATAGGGCTATCCTCTACTCTCTTGGGAAGGAGGGTATCTGAGAGTCAAAATGGGGCTCACATGCTCAGTCAGTACTCTGCCATTGCTTGTATCTCCAGCTCTGCTTCTGTTCTTTTTTGTTTCTAAACTCTCTTGCTGTGGGACTGTGCTCTTGTATACTGTAAATATTTGTCACTCCTATTGGTTTAATAAAATGCTGATTGGTCAAGTAGCTAGAAGGAAGTAGAGGTGGGGCAACCAGACTAGGAGAATTTTGGGAAGGGGAAGAGCAGAACAGAGATGGCAGGGAGACACGGGGGAAGAGGGATGAGACTGTTGCACTGAACAAAACGGTACCAAGCCACGTGGCTAAATATAAATAGAAATATGGGTTAAAGTATAAGAGTTAGCAAGTAATAAGCCTGAGCCATAGACCGAATGGCTTATAATCAATATAAGCCTTTATGTGATTATTTGGGACTGTGGGTCCAGACCTCAGAGCTAGGCCAGGCCAGAAACTTCTGGCTATTCTCTCCTTCTCTTCCTGTGCCTACTCCTTCCTCCCTGCTACTCTGGTGGTACCCGATTGCACTCTGATGCATGGCAGATGCCCTACCATTGAGTTATATCCCCAGTGCACCCTGCTATTCTTTTTAGTTTGCTTTGATACAGAATTTCTCTGTGTAGCCCTGGCTGTCCTGGAACTCACTCTGTAGGCCAGGCTCACCTCAAATGCACAGAGATCCGCCTGCCTCTACTTGCTTAGTGCTGAGATTAAAGGTATGTGCAGCCACCTAGTGTCTCCTGCTATCTTTACTTAATATCTCCTTTTGAAAAACCTTAAGATTTCTTTGTCCTGAGCATCTATAACAATGCTGTCACAGACCTGAGACATTGCTGACCCTATCTTTATCTTGCTGTGTAAAGAAGAAAATGGTGCAGTGTTAACAGTTTTGACTGCCCATTACTGCACTGTCCCAAATTAACACACACCTCTGTGGAACACATATCACTGATTGGGCAAAACTCGATAAAAGGATTCAGCTGAGTTACCCCAACCCACCATCCTCCCTTTCCCGAGTCACACCATGAGCACAGAGGATTCTGGGAAGTAGATGATCTACTTTGTGTGCTATTCATGGCTTTTAGGCTTTAGTGAGAAGGAACTGTTGTGTATCAGAATCACACAAATGTCTATAAAAATCCTAACCTTTGGCATGTTCCAGAGCTTTGTAGACTAGCTAACATCAGTGGCAGCGTCCTCCAGTTACTGAGGCAAGCCAGGAACCAACCCACACAGGTGCCCAGCCTAGCAGGAGAGGCCAAGCCTTCCCCAGCCCTCCCCCACCCGCACCTGCTGTGCTTTGCTTCCTGGCTCTGCTGATGGGAATGCCAGCTAGTCTTGCTTAAGCTTCAAATGGCTGGCAGTGACAGCTAGTTAAGGTGCTGAGTATGAGGAAGGAAACTGCTTGATTCTCTGGGGGAACTAAAGCAGCCAACAGTGTGGTGGGCGTCTGAGGAAGATGTCAGACTCCATTTTTTTTTTTCTGATGAATTTTGACTTTGTAGCTTATGTTTATGTTATAGAAAGGAAGTTAGAGACAGAAAAGAATGGAAGTTAATAGGCACAAGCCCCTGGCAAGAAGGATCAGTAACCAGCAACAGCAACACCTCTGGGGCTCTCCTTACTGCTCCATCCCCACAAAGGATGGATTCCCTTCCAGAGGAATTCTAATGCCTTCAAATCAATTATCCAGGAAAGGGCTGGGGCCTTTCTTTTGTAAAGCACTGATGGATTTACTGCAACCATACGAGAACTGCAGGCACAAATGGGCCGGATTGTGTGGACTGAAACATTGTTTTAAACAGGGGAGCGGGGTTGCCTCAGAAAAATACACCCAGCCTGTAGCTCAGTTGCCTAAGAGGGAGGAAGCCCTAGTTCAATCCCTGACTGCACATAAATGCAGCAGGGTGATGCTAGCAATGGGGAGACAGAAGCAGGAAGACCAGCACAGGCCATCCTCAGCAATGTAAGGAGTTTGGGGCTAGCCTGGGTTACACCAAACAGTGGCTCGTTGTTGTTGTTGTACAATGTTTGCTAGAAAGAAGAACCTTGGCTTCGTGAAGACCCACAGAAGGTAGGTATAAAGTGTCTGAAGGTGAGTGACTGAGTGTCAGGGGGTTTTCTAAATTTTCTGTTTTGTAAAAATCATCTTAAAATATTATTTCCCCCAGGAGAAATATCCTGGTATTTAAAATACCCCTATTTTTTTTTAAATGAAAACTTCTATAGTTTAAATAGTATGTAAATCGAGGAAATGTGATGAAGAGAACCTCTTCTATTTTCTGAGGAAGAGAGAGATTGGTTGAATCCAAACTACCAGGACTTTTCTTACCACAACTTCAGAACAGGCAATTGAATCTGGAAGTTTCCAAAAGGAAAAAAAAAAAAAAAAAAAAAAAAAAAAAAATTGGGAGAAATAAACATTTTGGATCTGGAGTGGGGAATCTACAGTGAAATGTGGTAAGTGTCTCCATTGGTTCCCGGAGGTTTTAAGATTTTATGCTCATGATTCACGGGTCACAAATCATTGAAAATACTAAAGAAGCCTGAGGTTCTATAAACACCCCCTCAGATTTTAATAAAATTCCAAGATCAACATTTGGAGCCCCCCTCCAACTAATCAACCTAATAACATTGAGAGGAAAAATAAAACTCCAAGTGTCCTACTGAACATTAGTCAACTAGAGAGTGTCACCTTTTCATTAAAAAAAAAAAAAAAAGGATGCCATACTCAGTAATTTAATTGAGTTTGCAAGAGAGAAGCAAGGCTAATCTCATGCTACATTCTCCATCTTGAAATTACAGCTGATAGTTAGTGTAATAGCGAGATGCCATGCCCAGGATCAACTGGTGTGGTGGGCTCCACAGCCTACCCTAACAGCCTGTTGAATTTGCCTAAACATTCTACTAGAAACACTTTCAGAAAAGAACAGAGGTTTTCAAATCTGAAACCATACTGTTGGATGGGAAAGCCCCCATATTCTCAACTGAGAAAGAAGGACTCCATAGAAAGATGATGGCATTCCAGAATCAATGGCAAAGCAGGGCCGAAGAAAATAGAATTAGTATCTATTCTGTGGGATTGCTATTGCTTGTACGCCCCCCACCCCCACCACAGCAACAACCCCAACAACCGCCCAGTAATTCTCTGCAACCTCCTTCTAGGACCGGCTTTGAAGTCCCCTGCACACCTGTGTAGATTATCAAACAAGGAGGCTGAGCTGCCACACCCAAACTCTAAATTCACAATGCACCTCGACAGTTAAGACATGCCCTCCAGCATCTTGTGTAAAAGCTAAACCCAAGCTCGATCTAATCTCCTGAAGTGGTTAACCCTTGCCCGGATTTAGCGCTCACTCCCAGTGCTACGGAAAGGGAAGTCTCTGCTTCTAGTTACAGCTGTCTTCAGAAATTTACACCATGCAGGCAAACAAGCCTTTGGGATGCGAGCCCTCAGAACCCTAGCAGAGGGTCTGTTGAGCTCTTATTAGTCTCCTGTTTGGGGTTGAGAGTAATTGAGGATGTACACCCTAAGGGCTTTCCCACTCCACCCCTCACCAAATGAGGTTGTAAAAAAGGACCAAACTCTAGGGTAGCTTGAGTCACGGTTTTGTTCCAACTCTTCTGCGGCCCAAGGACCTCTTCACTCTTCATTCTGAGGAAGAAGCATTTGAGGTTGTCCAGCGCTAAGCTAAGTTCTGGGTTGGGTTGGGGTAAAAAGAGCAAACAGCTGGAGATGGGGGGGGGGGCACGTCAAAGATCTGCAATACTGGCTGGGCACAGACTGTACGGGGAGGAGAGCTTGATTCCCAGCCAAAAGCTTGCCTCCAGCAAGAAGTACCTCCCAAGCCTCCCGCTGGGGTGGGACCAGGTCCTGGCTCAACCAGCCCAGGTGTTGCAGGTGCTGGCAGGGAAGTGGTTGCACCTGGCTGAGGAGGGAGTGTCTGAGGAAACCACAGCAGGCACCTGGTTCTGATCCCATGCCACACCCTGACCCCTCTGCTGAACTCCCTGCTCCTCTGTGGAGCCAAGGGCCTCTCTTCCCAGCCTACCCCCTAGTCTGGCTCTGCCAGGCCTCTGGACCTTCTACACTCACCCTCAGAGTCTAAAATCAATCAAATCCTGGTCCCTGCAAGGGCTCTCTCCTTGCTCCTGAATAAAACAGAATTCTTTCCTTTCTTGGTCCCAAATCTATTATTTTTTTCGACCTCTAGTTTAAAACACCGGAAATGGCAGTAGATTCTTCCTTGATAAAAAGAATCCAAGTTTCTTCTGAAAGAACTTCTTGGTTCCTTCGGGAAAACATTTGCTGTGGGAGAATAAGGTGTAAGGAGGTCACAGGAGGTATGTCTGTAACCCCAGGTCATTGGTCGGCCAGCCTAGCTAAGACGACAAGCTCCAGGGCCAATGGCAAGTGCTGTCTCAAAATAAAAAGAACAACAGTATGTAATGCTGAGCTCTGCCCCCTATAAGTATATGCACACATGTGCATACATACATGCACACACATCCAAGAAAATTAATTAATATAAGAAATAAAAGAACTCTTTGTTACAATGCCCTCATTCTCTGGTTTTGATTTTTATGCACAGGAAGAAATCATGATATGACAGAGAATTGTCCAAGATTCTCAGTGAATTCTAATACCTCCAATGATAGATCCCTGGGGATGCTAAGGACCACTTTCTGTCAGTCTTTCTGCTCTTCTCTGGTCTTCACCTTTTGGGTTGGATAGAGCTCTATGTGAGCCTGTGAACCCCTAGAGGAAGCCTAAGAGATCACCTGGAAATCCTTTCCCCAGATCCTGGATAGCTTTCACACTCCTTCCCAACTATACCCATCCTGTTGGGCATGCCTGGTGCTAGAAACACAAACTGGACATGGTCAAGGGACAAGGAAAGTCATGTCACATGCAGTATTTTCTTATAAATCCCCCCCAGTCCGGTTCTGCTTCTGAAATAGTATGCTCCTTCATATTCTATCCTTTATCATGTCTAGGGGTTCTGAGCTCTGTGAAAGTGCCCACGGAGTGCCTAAAGCTGCTCAAGAGTCCTGAGTTAAGACCCTGCCTTTGGAATGTGACAAGAAAGCAGAAGGGGGTGCTGTTCAGGATGATGAGGGGGACCAGAAGAGTAGAGTAAGGGAAACACGAGAGTACCAGAGAGAGGAGAGGAGAGGGATGCTGCAGAGAAACAAACCCCTTATGTCATACGAACACACACACACACATCAGTGAGGATCAATTTTTTTTAATTGACTTAAACACTCTCACTGGGTGTTTCCTGTATGTTCGATCCAATGCTATTTTCTAGAAAGTTCTCTTGGCTCTGTACAGATCTTCCCAGTCCATACCATGCCCTGCATTGTTACCAGCACCATCCTCATTGCTGACCCGGCTTCACCCAGGCTCCATCTTCCATCCCAAACCCTTCTTGGAGATGTACTCCCAGGGGAAATCAATGTTGGTCATCTTGACATGTAAAGAAAACTTTTTCTTTTATTTTATGTAAATTGGTGTTTTGCCTGCATGTATAACTGTGTAAGGGTGTCAGATCTTAGAATCACAGGCAGTTGTTAGCTGCCATGTGGATGCTGAGAATCGAACTCAGGTCCTCCGGAAAAACAGTTAGTGCTCATAACCACTGAGCCATCTCTCCAGTCCATAAAGGAAACTTTTAAAGCAAGAGTATAAAATAATCTCACCATTAAGATTTAAAAAAAAAAAGCACACATTTAAAAAAAAAAAAATAAGCCTACATGAAACATGGGCAAACACATCTTGAGGTCCCATGGTAGGGCCTAAGTAAAGGGAGGGGATAGAAGCTTGGAATCAGCCCCTTGTGAAGTCCATCCCTGCATAGGAACTCAAAAAAGAAGATCCCAGGCTGGCCTGACCCTGGAAACCCTGCTCAGAGAGCTATCATCTGTTTGGAAAGTTAGGAGACTTTTTTATTTACCTACTTCCTCTTTTATTTATTTATATATGCAACTCCAAGTTCCCATAGCTTTGTGTTCTCGCAAAGCCTGCTCCTGCTCATGCAGTGAGAGCTTATTTTGATCAGATTTTTAATTGATGGCTCACTACTTAATTAAGAAGAATCCCTTGGAGTGAAAATCCAAGTAAATATTCTTTCTTTTATTAATCTGCCCTGCCAGCTAGCACAGGAACAGATGAGGCATGGGTGTAGGTTTTTATTCTCTGCAGAGGATGCCAAGAAGACTTCAGGTTTTGATCTCTTCCTGTGAAACTGTCTCACTCTCTGGGACACATCCTGCCTTTTTCTCTAGGGCCTTCTTCTGTTTTTATTATTCAACTCATTCAGATTCATCAGGTTAAGACACTAATGTCAAGCTTGATGCCTGAGTTTGATACCTCCACCGTTATAGGGAAACAAAAGAACCAAAAAGTTCTTCTCTGACCTCCACACATACACTGTGACATGCACAACCCCCTCCCCCGACAAAGTGAAAAAATTAAAATTTTAATGCAGTAACATTTATTAAGCAGCTACTGTGCACCACTGCAGGGACTCAAAAGAAACAGAGTATAACCATCTGCGGCTGACTCCCAGGGTATCCCAGTTTCAAAACAGTAGCCAAGGGCACAAGGGTAGAAAGTTAGTACAAGTGAAAATATCGCAGAAAGAAAGATGGAATGGGCTGTGGAGACAGTTTCTCAAGAAGCACCTGAAGATGGTTTGAATAGTTCCAGCATCAACATGGACCTGCACAGGGCTGGGTGTTTAACCACCCCTTCCCCATTCCCACAGTTTAGAGCACCCTGACAGCCAGCCTATGAGCATCTTGTCCGGATGCTTCCTTTGTCTGAACCCCATTTCCTCCTCACAGCACCTGCTGGTTACCAGTCTTCACTCACACCTTTGTAACACCTGTTTATGGCCTTCCCTACTGCAGAGACTGTAAAAAAGGGACTGTGGACCCATCTTCTTTCCTGATTGAATTGGCATCAGGAGGGAAGACAGGGGACTAAAAACCAAACTCTAGAAATAGAGAAGTGTCGGTATTAAATACAGAACCCCCCACTCTATCTCAGATCTGACCTTAGAAGGTGCACCCACTTTCCCCTTTACTAAATGGGCCTTTGTTTATGCTGTATTTGTTTAACTCTGTAAAGATGGGTTGCTGCTTCACTTTGCCTGCCTAGGGCACCTGTTGGTCTAATAAAGAGCTGAATGTCCAATAGTTAGGCAGAGGAAGGAAAGGCGGGTGGAGAGAATAAATAGGAGAGGGTGAGACAGAAAATAAGGGGGAAAGAGTAGGACATGCATACCCGGGGCCCGAATCCAGACAGCCACCAGGAGAAGCAGGAAAGTAAGAGATACAGCAAGGAAAAAAGCCCGGAGGCAGAAAGTAGATAAAGAGAAACAGGTTAATTTAAATTAAAAAGAGCTAGCCAGAAATGAGCCTAAGCTAGGCTAAGCATTCAGAACTAACAAGAAGTTTCCATGTCATAATTTGGAAGCTAGTTGATGACCCAAAAGAAAAAGCTGGTACAGTCCAGCAGAGCATCTATCCAGCTTTTAACATGACTTCTGAGAAGGAAAAAACTTAGCTGAATGTAATATGCTTGGGAATGTTGACCATCATCTTTATTTCAGGATTTTTGACACTTATGTGTATTCTGTGTTCGTGGGAGTGGGGGTGGGGGCAGCCTTTGAACTCCACACTTGGCACAGTCTCACCATGCCCCCAGCACTGGAGATGGTCTGCCCCAGCCTTCCGCTGCACCTGACCTCCACACAGTCACTGTGGTTCTATTAGGTGAGTCCTGCAGTAAAGGGTCTCATCCTCACTGCTCAGACACATGACATCCGCCAGTCTCTGAAGAGATTCTTAACCAATAAACAAATGAAAGGAACCTAAAGAAAAGTGTCCCAGCAAGCTGGAAGGAATGGCATTCTGCTCATCTGTACCTTAACTAAGACGGATCACAGTTTATCAGGAAAACAAGCAGGGACTCCTACACTAACTAAAATACTCAGTTAACCTGCAGATCAGTTTCAGGGGGACAAATAACCCAGTCTGACGAGAGCTATCGGCCTATCAGAGACTGGTCCCAGGTCCTGCTGTTGATCCCAAGTCCTCCTGTATGGCACTGAGCTGGGGCAAGAGCTCTCATTTGTACCAAGCTCATCTCTTTGGTAATGAACAGTGGTTGCGCATAGCACTGTGCTCATCAGGGCCTCATACCTGCAGAAAAGGCCCTAGGATCATCATTGAAAGTTTCTCTTCCGATTTGTATTTTGCATGTAAAACCCAATGGAACATGGAAGAACACACAGGAGGAGAAGTGCTCAGGAATTTTGCTCAGGAGCTGTCCCTGATCCTGACACTGCTCTGCCTTGCAGGAAAAGGTTCCTAGCTACCTGCTTCCTTTTTCCTGGACACCTTGTGCCCCACCTGGTCTTCCTGTTGTCATATGTGCCCAGAGTCCATTGTTATCTTCATCCCAGAAGGAAGCAAGTGTCGATGTAGGAAGGGTTGGCAGATAGAGCATGTATGCCCTACAGTGTAATAGGGCTGAGCACTGTCATCCTTGCCCCAGGCTGCAGCCCCTTCGCATAGCGCTGACCAGGTGACAGACACAGCCTCTCATCTAGTCCTGATCCACTACAGAGGCTGCAGTCAGTCCCTGGAAAGTTCTGCTCCACAGGTGGGGGTTGGGACTGGTGAAAGAAAGAAGCAGAGTTCCTGATCAAAGCCTCCTACCTAACCCTGTCCAGAGATGGTGTCATGTCCAGAGAGGGGGTGGGGACTTGGGAACAGGTGGACTGTCCTCATGTACTCTGAATCAAAGCAAATATAAATGCTAACAACCGATTGGCTTTTACCCTCTCACAAACATCCATGAGTTCCCAACATGGCATCAAGCAGCAAATTAAAAACTGGGTGAGGGCATAGAGATAGCACCCCTGGGAAAGTGCTTGTCTTGCAAGAACGAGGTTATGAACTCACTCCGAAGAACCCATTTGAACAACCTGGGCATGACAGTGTCTGTTTGTAATCCCAGCTGGATCCCTGGCTCACTGTCTGGCCAGCCTGGTCTACTTGGCAAGAATGACACCCAAGGTTGCCCACTTGCCAAGGACATGAGCAACACGCATATGGATGTGTACATGCATACCAGACAGACAGACCGTCAATTCAAAGAGAGACAGAGAGTCTCATGTTCCTCTAAGAGAGGTCCTAAAGAAAAAAGCCTTATATTTTAATAACTTTAATATACTCTTGTCCTGCGCTTGAATGAAGTAATTTTTATTTTTATTTTACACTGTGCCCTTCAAGGCATGCAGTTGGTCCTGTTTGTCACTGTCATTCTGCCAGAGGACCTGCTGTCTGACCGTCACCACCTGCTCTTCACTACCTCTGAGGGAAGCCTCTAGTGCACTGTGCTTTTGCAGGGTAAGCATGATTGACACGCCTTCAAGCAAATAAAAGGCCAAGCCCCCCCCCATACACACTGTAGCTCCACCCACTTCTCCAGTATTCTCCGTAGTCTTGGGGGCTCCCAGAAGAGGGCTGAGTAGCGTGTATTTTTTTTTAAATTTATTTTAGCTTTATTTATGTGCATTGGAATGAAGGTGTCAGAACCCTGGAACAGGAGTTACAGACAGTTGTGAGCTGCCATGTGGGTGCTGGGAATTGAACCCAGGTCCTCTGGAAGAGCAGCCAGTGCTCCTAATCCCTGACCCATCTCTCCAGCCTCAGTAATGTGTATTAATGTGTGCTAAGAATTACACTTCCCACACTCTGGAGTATATGAGCAACACAAATTGGATTCAATGAATTATTTTTTTTTTTTAAAAAAAAGAAAAAAGTGGGGGAGTAGGGTAGGAGGTAGAGATAGATTGAGGATATGATCAAATACAAATCAAATGTATGAAATTCTCAAAAAATTAACAAAAATATTGTTTTCAAATAATAACAAAATTATAGCACTTCTTATTGTATTGGAAAAGAGAGTGTGATTTATCAAAACTAAATGAGAAGTAAATATAACTTCTGACCCTGTTTTAAACATTATGGGACCAGAAGGAAGACTCAGTAGGTAAAGCACTTACCACCAAGTCTAAAGAGTTCAATCCCCAGAACCCGCACAGTGGAAAGAGACAGCCACTCCTGTAAGACGTCCTCTGACCTCCACATGCTGTGGCACCACCCTACACACACACACAAATAAATAAACATAATGACGTACATGTTTAAATTATGTGTGTGTGTGTGTTATCCACATAGCAATGTTAAATACACACACACAGGTATCCATATATGCAACGTTTTATACTGTTCTGAATATATATATATGTTCATAAATATATATAAATATATATATATATATACTCATTCAATCATCACAGCAACTCTGTGGAATGAGTTCCATGCTTTCTTTCTTTCTTTTTTTAATATTATATGTATACATTTACTTTTATTGTATAAGCATTTTGCCTTGCATGGTGGTTTGAAAGAAAATGGCCCCCAAAGGAAAGGAGTGGCAGTATTAGGAGGCGTGACCTTGTTGGAGGAAGTGTGTCACTGTGATCTCTTTTATTCCAGCTTCCCTCAGTGTGATGGTATGACTTCCTGTTGCCAGCTCCAGCACCGCAGCCATGCTCACCACCATGATGACAATAGTCTGAACCTCTGAAACTGTAAATCACCACCTCATTGAAATGTTTCCTTTATAAGAGCTGTTGAAGTCATGGTGTCTCTTCACAGCAATGGAAACATTAACTAAGACGCCCTGCACATATGTCTGTTTACCATGTGTGTGTTTGGTACCTGTGAAAGTCAGAAGAAGGTTTCGGAGCTCCTAGACAGGAGTTACAGGTAGCTATGAGTCACTATGTGGGTACTGGAAATTGAACCCAGGTCCTCTGCAAGAGCAGCCTATACGTACCCTTAACCATAGAGCCATCTCTTCAGCACCTTTTATCTTCTTTTTTACTTTTTTTTGTTTGTTTGTTTTAAAGACTGTCTCACATAGGCCAGGTTGCCCTCAAATGTGCAAATGCATTATGTAATCAACAATGGCGTTGAAATTCCAATCCTCCTGCCTCTACTTCAGTGCTAGGGCTTGCAAACACATGGCACTACCCCTGGTAGAGTGTGGGGAGGGGTGGGGATTGACACAGATCTTCCACTCCTAAGGGATCTAACAGCTGAGCTACTCTTCCAATCTCAACAATAGATGTGTGTGTGTGTGTGTGTGTGTGTGTGTGTGTGTGTGTGTGTGTGTGTGAAAGAATGTACACAGTCCTGAACCTGGAACCCAGGGAGGGCCTTGTGTATACAAAACAAGCACTTGACCCCTGGGCTGTATCCCCAGCTCTGATTTCCACTTTTGCAAGAGAAAATTGAAGGTACAAAGCAATAAAGTGATTTGCTCACAGTCACAGAAGTAACTGGTGCTGGAGCCAGCATTCACACTCAGATCTAGTTCCTCTTCTTCACCCAAACACTTTGAGGTTTAAAAAAAGGAAAAAACAAAAGTGCAGAGGACAAATAACTGAGAAAGGGAAGGTGTGTGTCCTGCAGAAACACACCGACCCCCTCTTACCCCAACAGAATTAACTAAGAAAGGGAAGGTGTCTTGGAGAGGTACAGACCCACCCCCACCCCAAAGGAGGCCGTGGCTGGGCTTTAGAAGAGAGCAGAAAGGGGTAGCAGGTTTCTGGATCAAAAACCTGGAGTGGGCCGGCCATCTGTCTCAACATGCCCTATTTGAGCAGCATGGTTTCTTTGGGAATTCCTTCAAGCAGGTCAAGAGCTGGGGAATGTGCCTCACTGTCTCCTCAGTGCAGAACGTTAGTTAACGGAGGCCCTGCAGATCTCCTGAGGGTCTGACCCCTGCTCTCCCGAGACCCTCAGGCTTCTCCACCCTTGCAGTGCAGGGCAGCTGCTTTCCTGCCGTCTCAGCAGGCTGTCTGCAATCTTCTCTGACCACTTCGCCCCTCACTGGAGGTTCTGGCCCAGCTAGCTACAAGCTGAGGCTGCAGTCTGCCCCGAGGCATAGCCTCCTTCATTGGGCCACACCCTTTCCAAGCCCGCTTTTGGCGGGGGATGTTTTCTTTGGAGCAAAGCTAGTGTTCTCCGGAGCATTGAAGAAAATGTGTTTCCCTGCTTAAACCTTCTAGCTTAGAGCCAGTATGACTCTGGCAAAAAAAAAAAAAAAAAAAAAAACGATAAGCAAATAGCACCAACTCAGCAAGGACTGAAGCCGCTTTCTGGATCGAGTCCGCTGCCCTTAGATGAGGACAGTGTACTAGAACAATCTAAGCAGCCTCCGTCACCGCTGGATGCAGGGCCAATTTCGTAGTCACTACTTTGAAATTTTACTTAATTTCTCAACAGAGCCCTGTACTTTCACAACGGGCCTAGCAAATTATAAACTGGCCCTGGGAAGATACCTGAGTTATTCGGGTAGGACAAACTAAGGAAGTACAAGTGGATTTTTGTGTCAAGAATTTCATTAGGGGCCAGACAGATGGCTCAGAGGGTAAAAACTGCTGCTGCTGCGGAGCCCGGAGGCCTGTGTTTGCTGCCCAGATGTACATTATGGAAGGAGAAAATGGTCCTCAGCAAGTTGTCCTCTGACCTCTACATGCACACTATCATAAATTCGGGACCTCCCCCTTCTCACTTACACACACACACACACACACACAGAGAGACACACACACAGAGAGAGAGAGAGAGAGAGAGAGAGAGAGAGAGAGAGAGAGAGATCAATGTAATTTACATTTTAAAAAAGGTTTCCATCAGTTTACTGTTTCCAAAATATTCAACTTTAACACTGTGACCTTCAGTCAACCTTGACAATTGTTAGACAGATCTCACACCTTAAACTCTATGCCTACTAACATGATCAATTTCTAAGATGGGGATGTTAATATCCTGACTTAATCATTACATATTGTATCCGAGTATCAAATTATTATACTTCATTCAGTCTATGTGATCATTGTATATTGATTCAAAATAAATTAAGGGACTGGAGAGATGGTTCAATGGTTAAGAGCACTTACTGCTCTGGCACAGGACCTGAGTTCAGTTCTCGGCACCAACATCAAGCAGGTCACTACGGATCTAGGGTATCTAGATAAGGTTCTGACCGCCGCCAGTGGTACCTGCATAAATTTGGTGCATGTGAAGTCATTCAGGCACAAGAGTATATGCACTCGCACACTAAAAAAAATAAATCTAAAAGAAATAAATTTAAGGAAAAAACAAAAATAAGTACATTTTATTACTTAAATAACAGTGTCTTCCCATTATCCCCCACAGTAGGACTTCTGGCCTCAGGTGTCCTCCGATGAGCTCAGTCCACTGCTAGGGAAGATGGTGGGAGAGATGTCTATTAGAAGATACTTAAGTTCTCTGGAGGTTGCAAAGGTATCAGGTATGCTGGATGGTTACACTGCATGTTTATTAATGGCTTAATAGGTTATTCACAAGAAAGCCTATGTGTGCTCCTGGGTATGACATGCTCCCAGACGATACAATAGTTTGGAAGGCATTTTAGTCATCAGTACAGCCAGAATGTTATAGCACATTAGTGCTAACTAGTACCTTGACAAGAACATGGCAACCCTGGTTTCAAAGGTACCTAGTGTAAGTATACCTGACACTCCATGTGGTGAACCCAATATGGCACTGGATGTAAGGATTCTTGGCACTCCACGTGGTGAAGCCAACATGGCTTCGGCAGGACACATCTCGTACTGAGGCACGCCCCTAAACATGGCTACATAAACCAGTGCACACCCCCTCTCTTAAAAAGAGACGCCATGTTGCGGTCTGTCTCTCTCCTCATCTCCTGCTTCTCTACTCCTGTACCCACCTGACAACTCTCCTAAATAAACTCTCATGTGGCCTTGGTAGTGTGTGTGTGTGTGTGTGTGTGTGTGTGTGTGTGTGTGTGTGTTCTCATGCGCAAAACCAACACCTAGCATTCAACATCTGAATGCTGTGGTAGTTTGAATGTAACTACCTCCATAAGCTTAGAGAGAGTGGAATTATTAGGAGGTGTGGCTTTGCTTACAATAGATATGGGGAAGTATGTCACTGTGGGGGTGGGCTTTGAGGTCTCATATATGCTCAAGCCATGACCAGTATCCCCGACCACTTCCTGTTGCCAAAGGTCAAGATGTAGAACTCTTATCTCCTCCAGCACCACATCTGTCTGGGTGCTGCCAAGTCCCACTATGATGATAATGGGCTAAACCTCTGAACTGTAAGCCACCCCCAATGAAATGGGTTTTTTTTGTTTTTTTTTACAAGAGTTGCTATAGTCATGGTGTCTCTTTGTAGCAACAGAAACTCTGAGACAGGTGCTAAAGGGAAAATAATATAATGATGTTTACAATTGAAGTTTTGTGTGCTGTGGCTCCCCAGAATGTGATCTCAGCACTATTTACAGAAGATAAGTGGCTTGGGGCCCACCCAGCCAAAGCTCCACTTGGGTGAACTCTTTCCCTGCCTTCACCTGGCTGTCCCCAAAGGAAAACAACTGCCTTTTTTTTTTAAAAAAAAATTTTTTTAGGCCAAATCCATGTAGCTTACTAAACTCATCATGCCACATAATGTTACAGACCTGAAATCTTAATAACTAAATAGCCAAATAATAGAAAATGGGGTCTTCCCTCTAGAAGCCAGTCCTGGGTGCAGGAAGAAAGCAGCCCTGCTTTAGTTATTGGAGCCAATCTCCCACATCCTGGAGACAACCCTGCCCCACTAGAAATGATGGATCTTCCAGATGGTTCCTTGAGAAAGAAGATAAATAGAGAACGAGTGAGCATGAAGCTAAAGCCATCTGAGCAGGGGGGAGGGGGATTATAACAGACCCCACACTTAGACCCCCACTGACTCTCATGTATCTGCTCAACCTAATTCAGGAGGACCCCAGAAGCTGGCTGTTGTTTTGTCATCTCACATTTTAAACCATCATCGTTATATAAATGTGACATATATTTTGCACACATGTTTCAGACCCTATTTCTCATTATTTGGCAACTAAGATTTCAGAGCAGTAACATTATACTGCATGATAGCTTCAGTAACCTACAGGGATTTGGCCTAAAAGAGAGGTGGTCCAAAACTGCTTCTGCATTTCCTAGCTATGATGATCTTTAGCAAACTATTTCTCTGGCCTTAGTTTGCCCATTGTCCATTATCCGATGCATCTGATTGATTATGTGAAAATCACATGGGAACTGAGTTCAAAAGGATAGACTCAGGCAATGCAGAAAATACAGCAGAACCTTCCAGACTTGAGAGGAACAAACAAACAAACAAACAAACAAAAGCAGGTCAATGTCTGAGTAGCGTTGGGGACTTAACTGTTTCTCTGCCAGTAGCTGAAAGGTTTAACAGGCAGAAAACCAATAAAGTCAGAGCTAGCATGAACTGCCCTATCCATCTACACAATTGAATACATGCCCATGGGATATTCTGTCCAAAAAGAACACATTATTCTCAAAATTACATGGAACTGGCAGTGAGAGAGACACCCTGGGCCATGAAGAGATAGTGCTGATCACATGTGAAAGGACTGGAAGTTTTGTTTCAAAATCCATTGGTTGGAAGTAGAAAAGGGGCCACCGAGGTGGCTTGGTGGGCTCAGGAGCTTGCCGCCAAGACTTTGGACCTGAGTTCAGTCCCTGGGACTGACAGGACAGAAGTGAGCTGTCCTCTGACCTCCATGCGTGTGCCATGGTGCATGTGCAAGCACACATACAAATACACAAATGTAACTAAACTTTGTTTTAATAAAAAGAATTGTCTCTTTTTGTAGAAATAAGAGCTTGAGATTTACCTCAGTTGGCAAGCATTTGTCCAATGTGTACAAAACTCTGGTTTGATGCCCAGAACCCCATAAGCCAAACATGGCTGTGCAACTCCAGCTCTCAGGAAGTAGAGGGAGAAGGATGGGAAATTCAAAGCTATCCTTGGCTACATGGCAAGTTTGAGGCCAGCCTGGGCTACATAATACTCCATCTAAAAGAAAAAAAAACAAAAATTAAAATAAAACAAACAAACAAAAAACCCAGAAATGATGCCAACTATTTTTCAAAAGTCATGGGAAATGTTAGGCACTAAGTACTCATTAGTTCTTATCTTATAAACACTTATAAATATTGCTATGTACATTTTCCTGGATTCTCTATCAAAGAGCCAGCAACATCTCTAATGTAGTGGGCTATGACAATGTTTGAATAAGCTGTTTGATGATGATGATATGCTCATTGCAATAACTATCTTCTTTTCCTCACCTTCTTACTTGAACTTATTAAAACTATTCACTTTATTCTCACGTAGTTTGATGAACTAGATACTATTAGCTTACTGATGAGGAAGCTGAGGCCCAGAGCGGTTCAGTGGTTCGTGTCATGCAATCCATGCATAAAATCTGAGAACAATCCAGAAGCATGTTTTGGCTTCTTCTGATTATACCTATCTTGGATGGGAATTCTATTCACACATTAGGGAGGAAAAGATGGCTCTCTGATCTCCGGTTCTGAAAGTCACAGTTCTACACGGATAATCTCTGCTTACTTAGTTCTCTGCTTGCTTTCTAGAAATGTTGTGATTGTTCAAGTCAGTTTTGTGTGTTTGTTTGTGTGTGGAGAGTGTTTGAGTGTGTACGTGTGTAATGGAGAGTGAGTGTGTATGTGTGAGTGCGTGTGCGAACGTATGTGAGCGTATGGAGTCGATGGAAGCTTTAGACAGAACTGTAAATCCCTGTCAGTCGGTTAACATTAGTATTGCTCATCCTTGATGCTCCTGTCCCACAAAGCTGGAGTCACATCGAAGCTCACGGAGCTGAGCCGGGCCCTTCATCCTGGGCCCTCCCTGACTGCTTCCACATCCATGGCCTTTGATTCACAGTCTCTTCACTATGCTGTCAAGGAGAACCTTTGGAGTGGCCAGTGTGCTATACAGGACCAGCTTCCCCGTTCAACTCAAACTGATTCCTATTTTTGTTCCTTTTTAGCAGTGATATGTCTAAGGGGAGCAGAAGGACTGTTTTATACATTTGAGGAGCAAAGCAGACTGTCTTCATCTGGGAAAAAAAAAAAACCCACAAGTGCACAGCGGAATCCTGAGGAAGACCAGGCCCCATCCAGGCAGGTGTTCTCTGGGCCCACCCTCCTTGGGCTTGGCACATTTTGAGAAACAGTTTGTTAAAATCTTTGCTTTGCTCCCCCTGATTTCCTTCTTGGCCCCAGGTCTTTGGCTCCGTTAGAACAAAGTTTACATTCACCATGAAGCAGGTTATAAAATAATGAAGTCTTATTTTTCATTTGGGCATTTGTTTGGCATGGGATCAGCCCAAACCTTGTTTTTCCACAAACATGTAGTGGAACCGCTAATTAATTATCCCTCTGAAGCAAGAACAAGGTGAGAAACATGTTTAGATTCAGCAGATAATCAATGACCAGAATGGGCGGAATTCAGCCTACATTTCTTTTCATATAGTTTTAGGAGAGTCTAATTCTACATCTAAACAAGCCACGACATAGATCATTTAAACCAATTTTTAAAAAAATGAAGCACAAAAGTTATTACACACATTCAACATGATAAGTAAACTAAAATGCTAACCAGTTTTGGCCAGTCTTGGGCCATGCTTTTCATCAAAGTGGAACATAGCACTGGTCTAGCCTCGGGAGGACTGTATGCAGCCACCACTATCCTGGGCTGTGGTGGTGTGGTGGCCCTTCCCAACAAGATACTAACTAACTCCCCTAATATTCACCCTTGTCAAAAGGCAAGTGATTGTCAGGTATTCTGTTTGTAGCTCGCAGAGCGCTGCTCTGTGCTTCAAGTGGAGTCACAGAGGGTAATTGAGCGGGGTGCGGCCAAGCCAAGGAGAAGCGGTACGTTTAGAGACTGCCAGTGCCAGACCCACCCAACCCAGCCCAGCCGTGCTCCACCCGAGGCTTGGCCCCAGCCCCACCTAATCAAGCTACTAGTTGTCTTAAGGGAGGGACCCAAAGAACACTGTGCCAAAGCCTTAGATCAAGACCCGCCACTCCCTGGGACTAGGCTGGCCGCTCCTGGGGCTTGTCTCTTAAGGCTATAAAGCAAAAGCTATGTCTTAATGTGGCCCTAAGCACCCCGTTGAGGGTAACAACGACAAAGAAACAATAACAGCAGTGTATTTGAAGTGTTCAGGAATGCTTTGTAGAGGTTCAGTGGGGTGTGGCTTTTACCCAATCATGCTGGGATCATATAAAAACCATACAGGTTAATTTTTAATGGCCACAATGACAGCTGAAAGGAATATAATGACTTGTTTATCAAGTATTGTATGTGTTCCAAGGCCAGCAAAGATGCCTCAGCAGGTAGAAGTGATTGCAACCAAGCCTGAGGACCTGTGTTCAATTTCCCAGAACCCACAGGGTGGAAAGAGAGAACTGATTCTCACATGGTCTGAGAGTCTGGTCTTCATGCACCATGGTTTGCGTGCGCGAGAACACACACACACACACACACACACACACACACACACACACACACACAAATATTCTAAAAAATAAAAGTCTTTAAATAGGAACACGAAACAGGATAGATTCTGTATTAGCTACTTTTACACATTTCTCACTTACTTTGCCTCATGGTTTCAGGGAGTCTGAGTCTGTCAATTTGTCATAGCAAGGAATGGCTGGCTGAATGACAGTCTGGGAGGTATACGGTAGGGACGTAGCAGCAGACTAGGAACAGAGCACCAGAAACACGGGCCAAGCTGCTGTCTTCAGTGGCCTATATCTTGTGTCTGCTGGGTCTTATTTTCTAAGGTTCCATAGCCTGTTAAAAATGTACCACACCATAGGGAACACCTGCTCAGACATGAGCCTACAAGGGATGTTTCAGATCCAAACCATATTAGATTTCAAATGAAAACATGCAAGTTTGACATAGTGGAAATATTCTTGCTTGACCCACCGTGTGTCAGAGACTAGCTGTTTACCATTTTCCTCCTCTGCCTGGGCACACATCTAAAGTCCATTTCCCAGACTTTCTTGTAGCTACCTGTGACCACAGGACTAGGTTCTGATAGTGGAATATGAGTTGGAAGAAGTATTTACCACCTGCAAGCCTGGCCCAGGAGGCTCTTGTGTAATCCTCAATGCCCTTCTTCTCTTCCTTTACTACTTTGTTGAATGCTGAAGACCAAGTGGAGACCTTCACAAGTTCAAGACTCCAGGGTATGATGGAGCAGCTGGCAGAGGGTGCAGTGGGGGGAGCAGGCCCTGCTCACAGTGTGAGCAAGAGACAAACTTCTGCTGGATTAAGCCCCTGAAATGTGGAAGGGTTCTATCTCAGTTAGGGTTTCTATTGTTATGAAGAGACACCACGATCACAAACTCTTATACAGGGGAACATTTGATTGAGGAGGTGGCGACTTACAGAGGTTTCATCCATTATCATCATGGCAGAGAGCATGGCAGCTGGGAGTACGGCATCGTGCAGGCAGACACGTTGCTGAAGAAATTGAGAATTCTACATCTTGATCCAAAAGCAGCAGGAAGTGAACTGAGATACTGGGTATGGGTTGAGCATATATGAGCCCTTAAAGCCCTACCCCCACGGTGACACACTTCCTCCAGCAAGGCCTCACCTCCTAATAGTGCCACTCCCTCTGGGGGCTGTTTTCTTTCAAAGTACCACAGGTTCTAACTTTGTTAGTGGGGTTTTTCTTGTTTGTGTGTTTGGTAGTGTTGAGTGTTGAACCTAGAGCATCATACATGCTAGGCAGGTGCTCTGCCTTTGAGAAATAGTACAAGCTCTCTCTCTCTCTCTCTCTCTCTCTCTCTCTCTCTCTCTCTCTCCATATATATATATATATATATATATATATATATTTTTAAACTTTATTTATTTATTTGCCTTGGTGTTTGCCTGGAACTGGAACTACAGACAGTTGTTAGCTGCCATGTGGATGCTGGGAATCGAACCCGGGTCCTGTGGAAGAGCAGACGGTGCTCTTAACCGCTGAGCCATCTCTCCAGCCCCATATATTTTTTAAAGGATTTTACTTCATGCTGTCCAGGCTGGCTTTGAACTTGCAATTCCCTTGCCCTTAGCTTCTCAAGAAGCTGGGATCACAGGCCTGGTTGGAGATTTTGTTGTTGCTTTGTTTTATTATTGTTTTTTATTTATTTGTTCTTTGACAGTGTCATATGTGTATATAATCCATTCTGGCCACACCCTGTCACCCTCTCTTGTTCCTCCTCACCAAGGTTCCCCCTCCTCCCAACAAGTCACCCTCCACTTTTATGTCTCATTTTGTTTGTGTTTTTATTTCTATTTTGTGACCCACTGAGTTTAACCAGGACCAAATGAGTGCAGGGGCGTGGCTACACCACTGGAGATGACACCCTCTCCTCTATCAGCTGTCTACTTCCAAAAGCTCCCCATGAGCCTCTCCCCCATCACAGCTGAATGTTGATGGGCCCAGCTTTGTGCAGGCCCTTTTTAGATCACTGTCATAGTAGAAGTTTTTGGCCTGGTTTAGGCCCATGGACCAGACCTGCCTGCAGCCCCACTTTGCCCTTCCCCAATGACTTAGACATTTGTATTAATTATATGTTGTTTGACTCATGGATTAGGCTTGTTAGTTTTTTATTTTAATTATTTTTTTTTTATTAATTTGTCTTGTCACGTGGACTGTGGCTTATCCGAGCCTTTATATTTTGTCTTTTTGGTGACTAGATTGTTTTTCTCTTGACTCTGCCCTCTTTCCCCTTTATTTATGCCCAGATTTCCCGCCTGCTTCTAAGATGTCTGCCATAGGCCGAAACAGTCTCTTTGTTGACTAATGATAATTTCGTAGCTGCTGTGAGTAAGTTCATAAATGGAACAGCCTTGTCATGTGCAGAGGACATCATTTGGTCACAATTCTCCCCATGCTCCTGCTCCTTCTCTTGTCCTCTGTCTTCTTCCATGACATTCCCTGAGCATTAGAAGGGGTGGTTTAGGTGTTTCACTGAGGATGAGAACTCAAAGGTCATCTATTTTCAGCACCTGGACCAGCCACAAGGTGTATTAACCTCCATTGTCTGAAGAGGCTCTTCTGACCAAGGCTGAGCGCAGCACCAGTTGGAGGTATAAACATAAATATTTAAGAAGCAATTTTACAGCAGGTCTAGTTAGGAAAATAGTAGCAGTAGGTTCATAGGGCCATGACCTGCCAGGTCATCCATAAACCTTTCACCAAATTTATTGTACCAGGCATGAATTCCTTCCTGTGCAACTGACTTCCCATCAGAAAGAGACTAGTTACCACTATAACAGCCATGCCACTATTGTACCAGTAGGTACACTTTGCTTGGCGGTTGGTATTGTAGCACAGAAGGGTCACAGCTGGGCAAGACTACTGATGACTTTTCAACAGTCAGAATAGCAGCTTCCAGTGCTAGAATATGAGTCATCTATATCACTAATCTGTATCTTAGCTTCCTCTTTCACCTATGAGCTCCCACATTTGGTTAGTTGATCATGTGTGGTTATGATTTATTACACATTTAAAAATTGATGTTTCTAATATATATTTCCTTGACTAGTCCCTCAGATCCTCATGTTCCTTTCTTTTTTCTTAACCTTTCTTTCTTTCTTTCTTCCTTCCTTTCTGCTTGAGATAGTCAATGGATGGGTTTTAAAACTGAATTTTATTGACTTCTTTTCCAAATATTTGAGTTTTTAAAGAATCTTAATTTCTTTACTGAACTGCTCATACATATTACTGACTTTCTCATTTTATTCATCAGTTTACTTGAATTCTTCTTGAGGGCACTGATAATTTTAAAAATATACCTTTGAATTTTGTGTTCAGCCTCTTCTGAGTTGTTGGAAAAATAATCAATTAGTTGATAGTATGGCTGTGATAGTTTGAATGTAATTGGCTCCTATAAGCTCATAGGGAGTGACATTTTTAAGAAAGTGTGGCCTTATTGGAGGAAGTATATCACTGTGGAGGCAGGTTTTGAGGTCTCATATATGTTTGTTTCTATTGTATATAATCTTATACTTAGGTTTAAAACTTTCTTACTTAGACAAAAGGGGGAGATGTGGGGGGCTCAGGAATTACTGAGCAAGACCAAGAGACATGGCTTAGAGGTCTCAAGGACCATAGATGGTGCATTCCCAGCCCCCTTTTGAAGACCAGTTGTAAGCTGCTTCAAAAATTGCCCTAAGGCTCAATCTTGTATCAATGAGTATTTCGTATAAACCCCTTAATAAATATTAATCCTTTTATATAATCAATTGCCAGTAAATAATTCCTACAATAGATCTGAATTCAATCCCAGAACCCACGTATAAGTAGATTTAGACAACTGACTGTACGAAGTTGTCCTGTGACTTTCACATATGCTACACACATACATGCTCTCATAAGCATACACACATACAGATCGTGATAATATAATAATAATGAATCCAAGTCTTCAGTGACATGCTTGAACAGCATAATCTAGCACACTTCAACCCAGTGAACATCTTATTATAAGGGTTAATAAATGGTCTGCTGCCCAGGCCTGTTGCTTAGATGAATTTTTTTGTTATTTGCATCAGGCAAGAGCATCAAATTGAAACATTAACTGAGGCTCTCAAGGTGTTCTCACATAATGGCTTTTAAAATCGAATACTAGAAATAACTTAAACCTGTTTCTAATTTTAAAAGGAAATATTTCCGGCCAAGTTAACAAGTCT